>JBBPBX010043062.1:0-28099 GCA_038048925.1 Garcialebias charrua | reverse complement strand
CCGATCTCAGTGCTCCCTCAGTTTTCTAAAGTGCTTGAAAAATGGTTTGTCCAAAAATTGGATGGTTATATTGAAAAGAATAACTTATTGAGTGAGAGTCAATATGGCTTTAGAGCAAATAAATCTACATCCCTTGCATTATTAGAACTAAACGAAGAACTTACAGAAGCAATTGAAAGGAAACAATATACAGTGGGGATGTTTATTGATTTAAGAAAAGCCTTTGATACAATCGACCATACTTTATTGCTTTCCAAGTTGCAAGATTATGGGATAAGAGGGATAGTTCATAACTGGTTGAGTAGTTATTTGACTAACCGAAAACAATTTGTACAGCTAGGAAATGTAAAATCAGATCTTCAAAATATAAAATGTGGAGTCCCCCAAGGTTCAGTGCTAGGACCAAAGCTTTTTCTTTTGTACATCAATGACATTTGTGAAGTGTCTAAAAAGTTACAAATCATCCTGTTCGCAGATGATACAAATTTATTTTGTTCTGGGAATGACTTAAAACCCATTATAGAATGTATGACTTGTGAGATGTCTAAACTTAATGAATGGTTTAAATACAACAAATTATCAATAAACTGGAATAAAACAAAATTCATGATTTTTGGTAACAGAAAAATAGATGATTCTATTGTAATGTCTGTAGATAATAATCAAGTTGAACGAGTACATGAAGTTAAATTTTTAGGTGTTGTTTTAGATCATAAACTCAACTGGAAATCTCATATAAAATACATAAAATTAAAACTATGCAAAAGTATTGGACTTCTAAATAAAGTAAAACATGTTTTAGAGCTGTCAACTCTACAGACATTATATTATTCATTTGTTTTTCCATATCTGACATACTGTATAGAGGTTTGGGGCAACACATATAAAACCAACACTAAACCGTTATCTGTCATACAAAAGAAAGTTATGAGAATTATTCATAAAGTGGACATCAGAGAACACACAAATAAATTGTTTATTCAATCAAATATCTTGAAACTAAAGGATCTGGTTGATTTAAAAATGTTATTGATTATGTTTAAAGCTAGAAAGAGATTATTGCCATTTAATTTACAAAAGTTTTTTGTCTTAAACTCTTGTGATAGAACTAACAGAAGGAAGTATGATTTCAAAAGTAAAACTGTGCGTACTACTTTAAAACAAATGTGCATTTCGGTGCATGGAGTAAAACTATGGAACAGTTTGGATGATGAGTTTAAAAATTGCACTACAATAATCCAATTCAAGAAACAGTATAAAAAAAGAATGGTTAACTCTTACATATTGAGTTGTTAATGGGAACAGTGGTATATTGTTATGTATGTTATTGTTTAAATATTGTTTGCAACTTGTTTTGTTAATTTAATGTTTACGGCCATGACATTTTTGTAATTATTGAGAAAGGGGGCAGGTCTATACAAGATTTTCTTCTTCCTGCTCCCTCTTCACTCGTGTAAATGTGTTGTCAGATAATGAGTTTGTAAAATGATGATTTTTTTTAATCGAGTGAATAAATTGATTGATTGATTGATTGATTGATTGAAATGGAGGCTAAACTCAAAATAATGTTTGTTATCAAAAGACATAAAGTGCTTTAGATTAGGAATATATTCTTGTCCCTGCATTTTAAAATGTTGTTGAAACTCTTTTATTGTGAAAAGTGGAGTTAAAATGACTAAATGCATGTGTTTTAAGTATTTAATTTGGTATTTAATATGTAACTCAGACTATTATCGTGCAGTGCATTGTCCTGTTGGTGTTGCTTTTTTCTTTATTCATTCAACCTTTATTTAGGCAGGTTAATCTCATTGCGCCTCGAGGACTCATTTACAAGAGAGACCTGCTACAAACTAAAGAATGATGACAACAGCAACAATAGAATTTCCTTAAACAATCAACAATAGACTAACATAAGAGAGAGATACGGATTTTTATTTTATTTATTTTTTTAATGGTGATTTTTATTATTGTGCAAGAAAAACACAACTGCCAATAAAGTCAAGTATTGTCACTGTTTTTTAAGGAAAAATAAAAAAAAACATAATATAATGCCTTGTTGTTTTTCCTTTTTGTAAACATTAATAGTGTTTAAATAACCTTTCTGAGACTTGGATGTTTATTACAAACCAGATGCTGAGGCTTCATTTAAACTAATGTGAACATTAAGTCTCGTTAGACCAAAACTTGCTAAAATTGAAACTTTCATCAGAAAATTGACGATTCCTTAACTTGTCAATATTTAAAATAAGTTGTATTACCAGATAACCACATGCAACTCAAGCAACTTACTATTTTCTCATGTTTTGTGTGAAATCTTTATGCTTTTATGCTCTAAGCGCAATGGTTCCCAACCATGGTCCTTGAGGAACACCTCGTTTTAGTTTGTTTCCCTGCTTTGACAATCCTGATTTCAAAGTCAAAGTCAACTTTATTGTCAAAAACTGCAATATGTACAGGACATACACAGGATTGAAATTGCGTTTCTCTCAGTCCCTCGGTGCAACAGTAACTATCTAAACACTAAACACTAAAACATTTAATAAACATAAGCATAAAATAGTAAAAGTGTAACACTGTCCTGAGTTTTTTCATAGTAGTATAAAAGTATGAAAATTTACACCAACACTGAAACACCAAACACCCAATGAACATAAGCATAAAATGAAATAATAAAAGTGTAATACTGTCCTGAGTTTTTTCATAGTAGTATAAAAAGTATAAAAAGTATATCTATAAAATAAACTGAAGGTTCTAGCATTGACATTTGCAAAGAGTGGCACAGCAGCATATGAGTTAATGTACACAGTATATGTATGAGGTAGTTGATGTTGGTATAGAGGCAAAGTGGCATATGCAGTGAGGCACATAAGGCACATTTGGCATCCTTAGATAAGGCTAGTCAGAGAATGCTGTATATGTATCTGCAGTAGTGTAGATAAAAGTAGTGTAAATGTAAACAGTAGTAATAAATGTAAAGCAGTAGTAATAAATGTAAACCGTATTAATAAATGTAAACAGTGAATGTAAACAGTAGTATGACTATAGGCAGTAATGTAATACAAACATTAGTGCAAATATGAGAAGTAGTGCAAACTGAATGAGCACATGACCGAGAGTTTAGTGAATAACCCGTTTGATGACACAGAGTCCAGTGTTAAAAACTTTGTGTTGAGTGGTAATGTGTGAGAAAGTTTTTTGTGTTAAGGCAGTTCAAATGGGAGGGGAGGCAGAGCAGGCAGAGTGTTTAGCATTCTGACTGCCTGATGAACAGAGCTGTCTCTCAGTCTGCTGGTTCGAGCCTGGAGACTCCTCAGTCTCCTCCCTGATGGCAGCAGTCTGAAGCAGCTGTGTAGTGGGTGTGTGGGATCACCTGCCATGCAGAGGGCTTTCCGAGTGAGGCGTTTGCTGTGTAAGTCCTGCAGTGAGGGCAAGGAGGTGCCGACGATCTTCTCAGCTGCTCTCACGATGCGCTGGAGGCTCTTGCGGCATGATGCAGTACATGCACCAAACCACACCGTGATGCAGCTGGTCAGGACACTTTCTATGGCACCCCTGTAGAAGGTGCACATGATGGGGGTTGAAGCTCCAGCCCTTTTCAGCTTGCGGAGAAAGTAGAGGCGCTGGTGAGCCTTCTTGGCCAGTGCTGCAGTGTTCCTGCTCCAGGACAGGTCCTTCGAGACGTGCACTCCCAGGAACTTGGTGCTGTCCACTCTCTCCACTGCGGTGCTGTTGATGGTCAGAGGGGCATGTTGTGCATCCCTCTTCCTGAAGTCCACGACAATCTCCTTTGTCTTCTCCACGTTGAGAGTGAGATTGTTGTGTCCGCACCACAAGGCCAAGCGGCTCACCTCGTTCCTGTAGTCCGTCTCATCGTTGTTGCTGATGAGACCTACCACTGTTGTGTCGTCCGCAAACTTGATGAAGTGGTTGGAGCTGTACGATGGTGTGCAGTCGTGTGTTAGCAGGGTGAATAGAAGGGGGCTCAGCACACATCCTTGTGGGGCCCCTGTGTTCAATGTGATGGTGCTAGATGTGTTACTCCCGATTTGATTTGATGGTGATTAACAAGCTTCTGCAGACCTTCCTTGACAAAGTAATTAAATCACTGAATCAGGCATGTGAGAGCAGAGAAACAACTAAAGCTTGCAGGATGGTGTTCCTCAGGGGCCAGTGTTTGGAACCACTGCAATCTAAAGGACAATTTATTATCTTCTAATGTGACAAAAACAAGTTCAAAGCAGATGTTTGATCCAGTTTAGTTGGTAAAAATGCACCCTGTGGTGAGAACACTTGTTCTTTTATTTTAAACCTTATTGGACCTTTATTTAAAATCTCCTTTTTTTGACCCAGGTGCTGTCTCTTGGTGCGGACGTGCTGCCAGAATACAAACTCCAGGCTCCACGGATCCACAAGTGGACCATCCTTCACTACAGCCCCTTCAAAGCGGTGTGGGACTGGGTCATCCTGCTGCTGGTCATCTACACGGCCATCTTCACACCGTACTCCGCCGCCTTCCTCCTCAACGAGGCCGAAGACGAGCACAGCTCCTGCGGCTACACCTGCAACCCTCTTAACGTGGTGGACCTGGTGGTGGACGTCATGTTCATCGTGGACATCCTCATCAACTTCAGGACCACCTACGTCAACCACAACGAGGAGGTGGTCAGCCACCCGGGTCACATCGCTCAGCACTACTTCAAAGGCTGGTTCCTCATTGACATAGTTGCTGCCGTCCCGTTCGATCTGCTCATATACCGCTCCGGGTCACAGGAGGTGAGAAAACCACACAAACACCGGATACTGTATTAGGGGCTCGGCCATGTTGGTACAATTTTTTTTTTAATGAGTTTCAGTCACAGATTCTGTTTCTGAACTGTTCAGTTTAAAGGTACAGTTTATTGTTTTAGTTCATGTGAAGTGTCTGTGAGCAGTCAATGTCTTACCTGCAGTCAGAGTAATCTCAATTCTGAGATTCATGGAGACATGTTCATTAGAATTAGCTAAAACTGGGTTATTTAAGCTAAAAATAAAATAGAACACTAGCTAAAAGATTTTTTTTAAAGTCACAATACTCTTAATAGGTGTAAGTAGCTAGACACTTGCTACAAGCTAATGTAGCAAAACACTAGTTGAAAAAAGCCAAACAAATACTACCCACAAATTAAAAGTAGCAATGGACAAGCTAAAAACTACAAGAATGCTTGCTACAAACTTAATAAAGTAGAACAGTAGCTAAAAGTAGCAAACGGCCAGCTAAATATAGCAAAATACTACTTTGTAGCTGAAGGCAGCAAGCTAAAATTTAAAAGTAGCTAAAGTATAGCTTGAAGTTTAGGAAGCAAAGGGCAAGCTACATGTAAAAAATTGCTACTTAAAAGCTAAAACAAAATACATCAGCTTAAAGTACCTAAAGGTTAGCAAAAGACTAGCTAAATATAGTGAAATACTAGCTGAAGGCTAGTATTTCACGGTTAACGGTTAGCTAAAATGTAAAATAGCTGAAGTATAGCTTGATATTTAGGCAGCACGTTTAAAGGCAAGCTAAAAGTAGAAAATGGCTATTGAAAAGCTAAAAAATGCATCAGCTTAAAGTACCTAAAGGTTAGCAAAACACTAGATAAAAGCACTAAAAGATTAGCTAAAAGATATATGTACAAAAAGCCAGCTTAAAGTAGCAAAATACTATCTAAAAACTACTGTAACAAAGGGGTAGCTAAAACTTAAATTATTAAAAGGCACAAACAGTAGCTAAAAGTAGCAAAAGACCAGCTAAATATATCAAAATACTAGCTGACGTCAGCAAACGTTAGCTAAAATGTAAAAGTAGCTAAAGTACTGTACAACTTGAAATTTAGGTAGCAAAGGGCAAGCTAAACGTAGAAAATAGCTACTTAAAAGCTAAAAAAAATACATTAGTTTAAAGTATTTAAAGGTTAGCAAAACACTAGATTAAAGTACTAAAATATTAGCTAAAATATTAATGTACAAAAAGCCAGCCTAAAGTAGCAAAATCTAAAAGCTACTGTAGCAAAGGGGTAGCTAAAATTTAAATGTAGTAAAAGGCTAGCTACATGCCAAAAGGAGCAAAATATTAGCTAAAAGTTTCAAACTGTTAGCTAAAATCAGAAAAAGCTTCAAGCTGAAAGTAACAGTAGACAAGCTAAAAGTAGCAGTAGAAAAGCTAAAAGCTACAAGTAGCAGAATGCTTGGTGCAAACTTAAAGAAGCAGAACAGTAGCCAAATGTAGCAAAAGACTAGCTAAATATAGGGAAATACCAGCTGAAGGCAGCAAACGGTTAGCTAAAATGTAAAATAGCTGAAGTATAGCTTGATATTTAGGCAGCACTTTTAAAGGCAAGCTAAAAGTAGAAAATGGCTATTGAAAAGCTAAAAAATGCATCAGCTAAAAGTACCTAAAGGTTAGCAAAACACTAGATAAAAGCACTAAAAGATTAGCTAAAAGACATATGCACAAAAAGCCAGCCTAAAGTAGCAAAAGGCTATCTAAAAGCTACTATAGCAAAGGGGTAGCTAAAACTTAAAGGTAGTAAAAGGCTAACTACATGCGAAAAGTTTCAAACTTTTAGCTAAAAGCAGACAAGGGTGCAAGCTAAAAGTAGCAGTAGACAAGCTAAAAGCTACAAGTAGCAGAATGCTTGGTACAAACTTAAAGAGGCAGAACAGTAGCTAAAAAGAGCCAAAGATGCTAAAAAAAATAGCCAAATGTTAGCTGAAACCTACAAGAAGCACAAGTAAACAGACAAAGAGGAAGTTTACTGAAGGAACAATGTTTTTAAGAAACGCAAGCGATCTCGATGTGTTTCTGTGGGAATATAGTGAAAACTGTTGAATCAGCATCACAAATATTACAGAACTTTGATGTGTCAGCAACGCTGGATGTGTGTTTTTTTATTTATATATTTATATATATATATATATATATATATATATATATATATATATATTGGTTTTATCGTCATGAATTGCAGACAAATTACATTTGCTGTTAAGCTTGTTTGGATCTTGACATTTTTCCATGTTTGAAAAATCTGTTCTAATAATTCCTCTGACCTCTTGTACGTCCAAGCGCATGTGCGACTAAATGCCCTGCAGTTAAAAAGGTTTAGGACAGTGGAACTAGAGGAACATCTAAGCTTCAGGGCGCTAACATTGACTGCTCTGTTGGCAGACGGAGCCTCAGACTCAGACGACTCTGATCGGGTTACTGAAGACAGCCAGACTGCTGAGGTTGGTGCGAGTCGCCAGAAAGTTGGATCGTTACTCTGAATACGGAGCTGCCGTCCTTTTCCTCCTCATGTGCACGTTTGCCCTCATCGCCCACTGGCTGGCGTGTATTTGGTACGCCATCGGGAACATGGAGCGCACCGGGTCGGAGCGCCTGGGCGGCATGAAGATCGGCTGGCTCGACAACCTGGCCGACCAGATCGGGAAACATTACAACAGCAGCGACAGAAGCTCGGGCCCCTCCATTAAGGACAAGTACGTCACCGCTCTGTACTTCACCTTCAGCAGCCTGACCAGCGTGGGCTTTGGCAACGTCTCGCCCAACACCAACCCAGAGAAGATTTTCTCCATCTGTGTTATGCTCATTGGCTGTGAGTACTGCGAGAAAGCTTTTTGTATGCCAAACAGTTTGCAGGTTTGTAAAATATACAAACAATCCCAGTTCTGAAAGAGTTATTAAAACAGCCCTAGACTGGGTTAAATCTTATTTGACCAATCGTACTTTTTGTGTCTGTCTCAATGGCCATAGGTCCTCCTCTGCTCCTCTTTCATATGGTGTTCCACAGGGCTCAATTTTGGGCCCTCTTCTATTCCTGTTGTATCTTCTTCCTCTTGGCTCCGTTTTTAGAAAGTACGGGATTGCCTTTCATTGCTATTAGGGCTGAACGATTTTGGAAAATAATCTAATTGCGATTTTTTTTTCTATAAATTGCGATTGCGATTTAAAATGCGATTATTTTTTTAATACCTTCTCAAGTATTTTTCAACAAACAGAAGCAATAAATCAATCTGTTTTATAATAAACAATGTCAGATTTATTTAAAGCAGAGATTACAATAAAACAAGCAAATGTATGACTTTTCTTTTCACCATTTCTATTTTTTCTTGTTTCATAAACACAATAGTAAACAAGTTAAGTGAACTTCCTAACTACTGTCTGAACTTCACATGACAGTTAATAAATAAATATAAAAAAATTAGATATAAAAAATTAAACTTACTGCTTTCCAGCCAGTAACATCATAAAAAATAAAGTGCAAAAAACAAAGAGAATCGGCTTTAACCAACTCGTTCTGGGAATTCAAACTCGGTGAACACAAAATAATCTAGTATCTGTTCTTATTAAATGTTTTAGATGTTAAAAAAAACAACCTCTTGGAACAATAATGTAAACATTATAGTCAGTCAGTATGTAACAGCAGGATGCAGAGCCTTGTGAACAGACTCCAACACCTCAGTATCCTGCCAGGTTGGGATAAGGGAGCGTACATAACAGTCACCTGACAGCACCTGAGAAATGGCTTTGAGCTGTTCTAACACCCTGGCAATCATTTCTTGGGATCCCCATCTTGTTGGACTTTCA
The DNA here is from genome assembly GCA_038048925.1 of Garcialebias charrua. Taxonomy (NCBI): domain Eukaryota; kingdom Metazoa; phylum Chordata; class Actinopteri; order Cyprinodontiformes; family Rivulidae; genus Garcialebias; species Garcialebias charrua. The sequence continues at coordinate 19,491 of JBBPBX010043062.1, read as the reverse complement.
TGAGGCTGTGTCCAGGAAGTTTGAGCTCCCTCTGTGTTTAGTCATTGCTGCTGCCTTCTTCCAACTGTGGGAGAAGTGCCCCACCAGCTTCTTGCTTTTGACACTCTGTCATCCTTTAGTGCATGTCCTGTAATACAAAATAAAAAATAAATACACACATTCATATCCTCCACTCTCACTCACACACGTGCAAAAATTGAGGACCAGAAAAATCTTCTCACTTTGTTAGTTAAAAACAATGTACAGGTTTTAGCTTTTCCCAGTTTGTCAACGTTAAATGAATGCAAAACGTGATGACTAAATAGCTTCACATTACTGAACATAATAATTAACATTTTTATTTAAAACGGACAATAAAAATGATAGTATAATAGTTGTGACATCACGACCAGGTTTGGTAATACACGTAATGAGAAATTGCATCACCTCATCTAAATAGCTACGTTAAATAACAAAAAATAAATAAATAAAAAATAGCTACGCTAAAGCTAACAACCATTAAACACTGCGTTTAAAAAAAAATTAGCTTGCGCGAAACGTGTGTGTTACTGGTTCTGTATTAATTCATATCACTAATGACAAAACTTTTTTTTAATCAGATAATGAATGCGCTTATTCACGCACAACGTTAGCTTGCTGAGCTAGCTGCTAACAGGGCAGCGTCAACAACCGGCCCGGTCACATGACCAGCTTATCTGGTTTATCTTAGCTGTTTATCTCCCGCTGTCTCGGTGTTTCAGCCTCTAAGATCAGATACACGTTTACATGGACTAACTTACCCGAATTTTTAACTTTTATGACTTCTGTCGAGCTTGTGTTGGAGCGTGCGGTGTTGACGTCTCCCCCTCCCTGCCTGCTCGGTTTTGCTCCGATCCGCTCGGCTCACTCCCAAGTCACGTGACCAGTCAAATCGCAGCCTGTGCGATTACAGAATCGCGTTTTAACATATCGCGAGATTATCGCAAATGCGATTAATCGTTCAGCCCTAATTGCTATGCAGATGATACACAGATTTATGTACCAGTCAAGAAAGCAGATTCCACTTCTCTCCAGTCTTTGCTTCTATGTTTGGAAGATTTGAAGACTTGGATGTCTCTAAATTTTTTGAAACTGAATGAAGACAAGACAGAGGTAGTGATTTTTGGAAGTTCATATGGAAAGTCTTTGCCCGTTGATTGACTACTGACTCAATATATCAAGCCAGTTGTTACGAATCTGGGGGTAAGGATAGATGCAGATCTAAGGCTGGAATCTCATATCAAAACAGTTGTGAGATCTAGCTTTTTTCACTGAAGATAGTTAGCTAAAGTGAAACCCATTCTTCCAAGGCAACCTTTTGAAACTGCAATCCATGCATTCGTGACCACACGGCTGGATTATTGTAATGCACTTTATGCTGGCATAAGTGATTCATGCATTTCCCATCTTCAAAGGGTTCAAAATGCTGCTGCACAACTTTTAACAGGTACACGGAGATTTGACAGTAGCTCCCCTGTTTTGGCCTCTTTGCATTGGTTACCAGTATATTATAGGATTCACTTTAAGATACTTTTATTCGCTTTTAAAGCTCTAAATGGCCACTCTCCTCCTTACTTGACTGAGCTGCTACATTTTTACACTCCTTCCCGTTCTCTCAGATCAGCTGACCAGCAGTTTCTGAAGATCCCAAAAACTAAGCTCAGAGGTGACCGTGCTTTTTCTGTGATTGCCCCTGAACTCTGGAATGATCTTCCGAGTGACAAAAGACAGGCCTCTTCCCTTGTTGTTTTTAAGTCTCTTCTTAAAACTCGTCTTTTTTCTTTGGCTTTTGGCGCAATCTGAGATGTTTGATTTTGTTTTATTGTGCGAAATTTTATTATTTTAAGTGTTGTTGTTATACCTGACCTTTCTATTTTATTTTTTTGTACTGTATTTTATGTTTATGTACAGCACTTTGGTCCTACGGTTGTATAAAGTGCTTTAGAAATAAAACTGGTATGGTATGGTATGGTATGGTAAACTGCATCCAATACAAATTAAATGCAGGTAGTCCTCGACTTACGACGGTCTCGAGTTACGACGTTTCGCGGTTACGACGTATCTCCCATTAAAAAATAAAAATAAAAAATTGAAAATTTATTTTGAAAAGCTGCTTCACGCAGTTTCCGGTTTTACAGCGTAAACGTAGCGGCAGAGAAATAGTGCACTGTACTCTCTAAAAAAGCTAAGTCTGGTCCTCTGGACATTCAAAAAACAAAACAAAACTGTACAGTGAACGCGGTTTTACGGCGTAAACGAATACGGAGGATGGATGGAGATGGACGGAGCTGGACGGCTGGACGGCGGTTTTATGTCGTAAACGAATGGAGAATACGGAGGAGGGATGGAGGAAATGGCTTCACCAGCATACCAGTAGGAAATTAACTCTTTTTTCCCTTCATTATGGCTCCCAAATGTATGTGTTTTTTGATAATTATGTAGGGTACTGTTTTAGGATAGGCTAAGTGCGTGGTAAAATACAGTATATTGTACGTATAAGGTGCAGTATGTACGCATGTTTCAACTTAAGTCGAAATTCGGTTTACGACGCTGCGTAGGAACGGATCTCCGTCGTAAGTCGAGGACTACCTGTATTTTAAACCCGTATAACTTTGCAGTTGATGGCAGTAACACACCTAAAAAAAAGTGGGTGCAGCAAAAGATTCAAATAAAAACCACCCAGAGGAGCATTTTACAACTAGTCAGGTTAATTTACAACAGATAAAAAAAGTTAGAAGTACTGTGCCATTCACTAATGTTGCTTAAAGCTCCATCTTGCAAAGTGTTGGATAATTTAATTATCCTATCATCAGCTCATTAAATAAATAGCCACAAAGAGGACGAGAAGATCTTTTCAACCCAGGTTTAATCTTGCGATAGGAGCAGCATTGAAAACCGGCAAACAGGATGTTACATCACACCCAGGTCACAAGGTCTGCCCACAGAGAACGAGTTAACAAACGCTTAAATACCCTTTATCAGACAGAGGAGAGGTCAAGACGACCTCTGCCTCACAGCTCACTGTAGTCGAAGGCGTCAGAGTTTATCAGTTATCAGTTTAGAAAGACACTTGTCTTCACATACATGGTTCAATATCAATTTGACATTAGTAAGTGAAACATCCGTGACCTTTACATCTCCCATCAGAAGGAAGAAGCCAGATGTGAGCAACTTTCAGAACCGTTGCCAACTTCTCTGGACTAAAATTAATTTTAAATGAATTTGGGCAACGTCCAGGATTGTTCTGGAGTCAGACAGATCCGACTTTGAATTTGTTTTATTAATATTTTTTTCAGAAACAACAGACAATCTTTTGAACTAAACAGGGAACATCTAACCTATTATCAGTGCACCGTTCAAAAGCATGCCTCTCTGATGTTCCACACAAATAATATTGTGCTTTAATGAGCCCCCATTTAATATGTTACGAACCAAAGGCGCGTAGCATATTAAGGGACACGAGACAAAGATTGAGAGTTTAAAAAAATGAGTTTTTATTTTAGGCTCTCCGGCAGCGTGTCTCTGGGTGCACCGCAGCGGCTCAGTGGAGAGAGAGAAGAAAAAAAGGAGAGCCCAGGCCCCTCAGCATCCTCGTGTCCACAGGATACAAAAGTAATAAACAGAAAGGCGGACCTGATGAGCCAATTCAAAGAAATATAAGGATACCCCAGAGGGCCAACTCCATACGGAGCCGTCGAAGCCCCTGGGAAATCGGACTAAGTTCAAAAAGCCCCACCTAATGTAAACAAAAAAGAGAAAACAAGGCAATTGGTCTCACCAGGTCGAATCCAGCTTCAGGATAATTAATAAATATACTAGATACTAGATACTAGACTTCTTAACAGACAGACCACAGTCCGTGAAGATCCACAACTTCTCCTCCTCCACCATAACCCTCAGCACTGGCTCTCCTCAGGGATGTGTGCTGAGCCCCCTTCTGTTCACTCTGCTCACATATGATTGTACAGCCACACTTCCAGGCTGTCATATTGTTAAGTTTGCAGATGATACAGCGGTGGTGGGATGCATCACAAACAATGATGAGTCCAGCTACAGACAGGAGGTGGAACATCTGGAGAGCTGGTGCAAAGAGAACAATCTTCACATGAATGTGAAGAAGACAAAGGAGATGATTGTGGACTTCAGAAGGAACAAACACACCCATGCCCCACTGATAATAGGTGGGTCTGCAGTGGAAGTGGTCTCCAGCTACAAATACCTGGGTGTACACTTGAATGATAACCTCAGCTGGAGCAACAACACCACCAGCCTGATCAAGAAAGGTCATCAGAGACTCTACTTCCTCAGACGGCTGAGACGAGCCGGCCTGAGCAGCCCAGTTCTCACCTCGTTCTACAGGTGTGCAGTGGAGAGCATCCTGTGCTCCAGCATCAACGTGTGGCATGGAGGCTGCACAGTTGAAGAAAGAAAAGCTCTGCAGAGAGTGGTGAAGGCTGCACAGAAGTCTGTTGGAGTCAGTCTCCCCACCATCACAGACATTTACACCTCTAGATGCAGGAAAAGAGCCACCTGTATCATGAAAGACCTCACTCATCCAGCACACTCACTCTTTGCCCCACTCCCCTCAGGACGGAGGTTGAGGAGCATCAAGTGTAGAACCACTAGACTGAGGAACAGCTTCTACCCTGAGGCTGTTAGACTCATGAATAAATAAAAATAAAATTAAAATAAACACTGCAAAATATCACATCATGGTGATGCTGATATGTTTTCTTGTTGCTGTGTTCATCTGTGACCATCTGTGACCATCTGCTCATACAAACTCATGTTCGTGCTGCTGTTTATTCCCACTATATTAGGCTTAGTGTATTACTAGTTGATGTTTTTCTTAGTTAGTTCTCGATGTTATTACTGTTTTTCTCTTTCATTTGTTGTTGGATGTAACTGGGACCTCGTGTACATAATCTCGTTTTCATCTCATGTACCACATGCGGTGCAAATGACAATAAAGACTCTCTGACTGACTCTGACTCTCTGAAATAAAAAAAACTCCAAGGCCAGCGGGTCGCTCACGCCTCCTGTCTTCAGCACCCAGGTTGAGCGCGCCCTGCACACAACAACGACAGCAGGTCTTCTTTTTCTCTCACGGCTTCTTCATTCGGCTTCTTCTTCAGCTACTTCATTCGGCTTCTTCTTTGGCTACCTCATTCGGCTTCTTCTTCGGCTACTTCATTCGGCTTCTTCTTCTACCACAGCTCCTCTTTGCTACTGCTTCGGGATCTCCTCTGCTTCTGCGGCTTGGACCTATTATAGACGGACCAATCACCCCACCTACAACGTGCTTTAATTAATCAATAGCTGCAGTCAGTCAGCCTCCCAAAACCTTTAAACATCTCATCCCTCTGACCTGAATAAAATGACATGCCCATGGCATGTATCAGGGGGTACAAGTTCCTTCAGACGTGTTGCTGCCATCAAATTCAAGTCGCCGCATGTTTTCCCACAAACGTTACAGTTTCTTTACCGCTTGATGTGTTTGTTCCGTTGTGAATAAAAAAAAAAGATTTTGTGAAATATCCAAATCAACGCATTCTGTTCTTGTGATCACGTAGGTAAATGTGAAGCATGTCGTGAGTCAAACCTGTAACATTTGTGATATCTCTCGTCCAACCGAGCTCTCGGCTTTTCTGTCTCGCGCAGCTTTGATGTACGCCAGCATCTTTGGGAACGTGTCCGCCATCATTCAGAGGTTGTACTCCGGCACCGCCCGCTACCACACTCAGATGCTGCGGGTCAAAGAGTTCATCCGCTTCCACCAGATCCCAGGAGGCCTGAGGCAAAGACTGGAGGAGTACTTCCAGCACGCCTGGTCCTACACCAACGGCATCGACATGAACGCTGTAAGTCGGACGACGTAAACTCAAATAATCTCCAATTTAAAAAAAAAAATAATTGTTTTGGGGATTAAATGAAAATAAGTGTTGCAACAAACTTCTCTGCTGAAACTTTGAACTTGGAGTTTTGGTCCTGATGTGGGCTGTACCTCTGTGACAGAGCGTTTTAATGCAGGTCAGGAGATCATCACTTCTATATTGGACGCCTTCGTCACTCAGAAAGCTCACAGGTCAAACATCTACAAATGTGAGGACTCGTTTTCAACGTACATGCATTAGATTAGCATTTTTTTGTTCTTCTGCCTTCTTTAAATGATCTTTTCTTAGATCCTTCTTACTGCAGCTGCCTCAGATCTGCTGTACGTTCCCTCTCCGGCGTGTTTGTGTTTGTTTTAGCTGCTGCGATGGCTCAGACGTCCTGCAGAGCCCCGTCGTGTCCTTTTATAAAGGTGCTCAGACGACTGAGGTTCACTCACTGACTGTGATGATGGGTCGTACAGTCTGTGGGCTTCCTGTACGTTAAATGCTTGTCTAATGCCTCCAAAACTTTAAACACTTAACAATTATTACTATTTTTTCCACATTTCCAATGATGCAGAATCTTCATCTAAATGCAGATTGCTAAAGCGTTTAACAACAGATGAAGATGTCGAGGAATTAAATTTATATGAAATGCAAACGTCCATGTTTGCGTTTAACCAAAGTCCTGCTGGTTAAAGCAGAGAAAAACAATTTCTTTACCTCGCATTGTGCCATCTTTTGCAGCGCTGCTTGCTTTCAATGTATTTTTTCGCCCTTTTGTTGCGTAACCTGTGACATTGTGTTGCAGTTTGTTTGCATCGCTCAGTCCTGCTGCACTGACCCACTTTTGCAGTAGTGAAACTTTTATTTTATTTTCACTTGGTGCCTTTTTTACGTCTTATTTTGCCTAAAACTTGTAGTTTAGTGGTAGAGCATTTGGCTGCAGATGTTTTCCGTTTTTATTTAGTTGTTGATGGTGACCTATTTTCTCCAATCCCCTCGGACTTCTGCAGCTAATAACACCACGTTCGCTCTCGCTGCTTCAGTGTGAGAACAGATAATCAGTGGATCTGCCGTCCCGAGCTGTCTGCCTGAGTCAGTCTGCTCCCATTTATCCCCGGAGCTCTGTTTAAAGCACCCGTCAGCGTCACCTTCCTGCTGCAGTTTAACTGGAGAAGTGGTGTGTTTCCTGAACTTTCTTGATGAAACTAAAGCGGAACTGTTGAGGTTAAAACGAGCAGAACAGAACTGAAATTTAAAAAAACAACAGTAAAAGATTAAGATGTAAAAAGTATCCAAGAGAAAATTAACTAAAAAAACTGTAAAATCATAACGAAAATGTAAAGTTGGAAAAAGAGCAACTAGAAGCTAACAAAACTGTAGCCAAAAGCTAAAATTTGCGTAACAGTTGCTAAATCTACAGTCAGAAAAATTGTAGCTAGAAAATAAAATTTGTAATACTGTAGCTAAATGTAAAAAAAATTTTTTTAAACAAGTAAAATGCAGCCAAAGTAAATTTAGTAAAACCATAGCTGAAAGCTAAAATTAACTTATTTGCTTTCGGGTACTCCGTTTTGCAGGGACTGAAGCATTTAGCAACTGTTTTACATCTGATTCCCATTTTGTCTTAACCTGGGCTCGAACCTGTGACTTTAGGACTGAAGGACCGTCTCACCAACCACCGAGCTCCTGCAGCCCCCGTCAAGCTCATAAACATCGAAACTCTTACCAAACGCTCAAAGTAGCAAAACCCAAATTAAAAGCTAGATTTAGCAAATCTGTTGCTAAAAGCTCAGTCATCCGGGAGGGACTCGGAGTAGAGCCGCTGCTTCTCCACATTGAGAGGAGCCAGTTGAGGTGGCTCGGGCATCTGGTTAGGATGCCTCCTGGACGCCTCCCTGGTGAGGTGTTCCGGGCATGTCCCACCGGGAGGAGACCCAGAGGAAGACCCAGGACATGCTGGAGGGACTATGTTTCTCGGCTGGCCTGGGAACGCCTTGGGATTCCCCCAGAGGAGCTGCTCCAAGTGGCTGGGGAGAGGGAAGTCTGGGCCTCCCTACTTAGGCTGCTACCCCCGCGACCCGACCCCGGATAAGCGGAAGAAAATGGATGGATGGATGTTGCTAAAAGCAAAAAATAGCTGAACCATAGCCAAAAGTGGAAAACTGCAAAATTAAAATGAACAAAACTGTAACTAAAATCTAAACTTAGGATAACAAAAGCTAAAAGCTATTTTTTTAATCTTTCGGCTGGTCCTTCTTCAGGGGTCGCCACAGCGAAGTAAGTTGCACAAAGACTTGATGCCCTTCCTGAACTAACCACAGACCATCGAGCTACCACAGCCCTCTGCGTGGAGCAGAGAGCTGCCATCTGGGGGAGCAGATGGTGGGGGTTAAGGGTCTTGCTCAAGGGCAATGGGGCAAATGAGGGTGGGGGCAGGTGTAGGTGCTTCACCTATCCCACCCTCATTTTGACGGTCGGTACGGGGAATTGAACCGGCAACCTTCCGATCGCAGGCCCACCTTCTCTAGCCTCTGCACCACCACTCCCCCTAAAAAAGCTAAAAGCTAAATGTAGGGTATTAATAGCAGAAAGCTAAACGTAGCTAAATTGTGTATAAACATAAAAAGTAGCAGAAGTAAACGACAAATATGAAAATAAATATGTATAAAAATAATGAAGTGTGCGTAAATGTAGATTCAAGAGAACAATATTTTTTAAAGATTAAAAAGATCTCATTGTATTATATAAAAATATTGTAAATTAGGGTAAATATTTCAGCAAATTACTAAAACTAAGAGTCGCATCACGATATTCCAGGAGCTGAATGTTTTGATGTATGAACAGGTTATAAAATACAGTGTATATATATATATATATATATATATATATATATATATATATATATATATATATATATATATATTAGGGGTGTAACGATACACAAAACTCACGAGACGAGACGAGAAAATCACAGATCTCGCGAGAACGAGACGAGATTTTAACATTAGTTCAAGAAAACTTCAAAGATCGGTTTTATGCCGCAAAAAGGCTTTTATTCTGTTTTAACATGTATTACAAACCCAACTGATGTCTTCATTTTACTGATTGAATCTCCTTAGACCTTAGAACGTTCAACTTTGTTAAAAAAAATAGATATTCACGCAGGACTTTCCAAAAATTGAACATAAATATCCGCATCAGCGCTGAATCTGCAGCCGTCACTCACCAGTGTTGCCAGATTGGGCGGTTCACCGCGATTTTCCTTCTGACTTTTGCGGGTAAAGAGTGCTTTGGGTGGGTGGGACTCTATCTGGCAACACCGGTCACACCGGTGTTTACACGCGTGTCTTTACATTCGGGGCAGCGTCGGCAGCGCCGGGACCCTCCATCAATGTAGAGGCGTCTGCGGGNTATATATATATATATATATATATCAAAGTCAAAGTCAAAGTCAACTTTATTGTCAGAACTGCAATATGTACAGGACATACACAGGACCGAAATTGCGTTTCTCTCAGTCCCTCGGTGCAACAGTAACCATCTAAACACTAAAACATTTAATAAACATAAGCATAAAATAGTAAAAGTGTAACACTGTCCTGAGTTTTTTCATAATAGTATAAAAGTATGAAAATTTACACCAACACTGAAACACCAAACACCCCTAAAACACCAAACACCCAATGAACATAAGCATAAAATGAAATAATAAAAGTGTAATACTGTCCTGAGTTTTTGCATAGTAGTATAAAAAGTATAAAAAGTATATCTATAAAATAAACTGAAGGTTCTAGCATTGACATTTGCAAAGAGTGGCACAGCAGCATATAAGTTAATGTACACAGTATATGTATGAGGTATTTGATGTTGGTATAGGCAAAGTGGCATATGCAGTGAGGCACATAAGGCACATTTGGCATCCTTAGATAAGGCTAGTCAGAGAATGCTGTATACAGGGAACCCCCGACCTACGAACGAGTTTGGGACCTAAGAACCGTTCGCAGCTCGATCCGTTCGTAGGTAGGGGGTGAAAATTATATTAAAAAAAAAAATTATTCATTCATTCATTCATTCAACCTTTATTTATCATGCTAACGGAGCGCGCGCACACATTTAAGCATGTAAAGTAGTGTACTGTAATGTTAAACATTGCTATTCACATTTACAGAATAAATAAAAATATATTTTCTTACTTTGAGATGGTCAAAGCCGACATAGGTTGCCATGCGTTGATTGTTTTCGGGCCAAGCAGCGCGGGGGCCGGCAAGCCACCGCAGCTGCTCCAGACCTGTGTTAGCTAGCTGGCTAGCTTCTGCTAGCCAAGCCATGAGCTAGTGTTGGAGCGGCGGCGCGATCAATCTGCAGCTGCTGCTCCAGCCGCTGCTCCAGCCTGAGACGTCCACAGAGCTATTCCAGCTAGTAATTAATCCATATGATGCGATCCTGGTCACCAGTGTTCAAAAGGCCGGCTCCCGTGTTAGCTCCAGTGTTAGCTCTGGAGCTAGCCAGGCCGGAGGTGTAGCCAGGCCGGCCGGAGGTGTTCGCACGGCGGCCTGGCACGATCGGCGATAAATCCGCTGCTGCTTGAGACATCCACAAAGTTCACAGAGACGTTTCCAGCTAGTAATTAATCCATATGAAGCCATCCTGGTCACCAGTCTTCGTCCGGCTCTCGGCAGCTAACCTAAGATGGCGTCCGGTGTTCTACATTAATTTGTGACCGGAGACCCCAGTGACTGAACCTAAAATAGCGTCCGGTGTTCTACATTAATTTGTGACCGTGTAAACTGAAGACCTACTTCCTGTTGCCCAAGATTGCTCAAAAATTGCTCAAAAATGATCAGAAATGATCTTTTTTATCATAATTATTATTTATAAAGCCTTTAAAACAACCAGAGCTGCAACAAAGTGATGTACACATGAAATTAAGAACATTTAAACACAAAAAAAAAAAAAAAATTTTTTTTTTTTTTTTTTTTTAAATTCATATTTTTATTAAATATGATATGTTCGTAGGTCCCGTGGTTCGCAGGTCGATGGGGTCGTAGGTCGGGGGTTACCTGTATGTATCTGCAGTAGTGTAGATAAAAGTAGTGTAAATGTAAACAGTAGTAATAAATGTAAAGCAGTAGTAATAAATGTAAACCGTATTAATAAATGTAAACAGTGAATGTAAACAGTAGTATGACTATAGGCAGTAATGTAATACAAACATTAGTGCAAATATGAGAAGTAGTGCAAACTGAATGAGCACATGACCGAGAGTTTAGTGAATAACCCGTTTGATGACACAGAGTCCAGTGTTAAAAACTTTGTGTTGAGTGGTAATGTGTGAGAAAGTTTTTTGTGTTAAGGCAGTTCAAATGGGAGGGGAGGCAGAGCAGGCAGAGTGTTTAGCATTCTGACTGCCTGATGAACAGAGCTGTCTCTCAGTCTACTGGTACGAGCCTGGAGACTCCTCAGTCTCCTCCCTGATGGCAGCAGTCTAAAGCGGCTGTGTAGTGGGTGTGTGGGATCACCTGCCATGCAGTGGGCTTTCCGAGTGAGGCGTTTGCTGTGTAAGTCCTGCAGTGAGGGCAAGGAGGTGCCGACGATCTTCTCAGCTGCTCTCACGATGCGCTGGAGGCTCTTGCGGCATGATGCAGTACATGCACCAAACCACACCGTGATGCAGCTGGTCAGGACACTTTCTATGGCACCCCTGTAGAAGGTGCACATGATGGGGGTTGAAGCTCCAGCCCTTTTCAGCTTGCGGAGAAAGTAGAGGCGCTGGTGAGCCTTCTTGGCCAGTGCTGCAGTGTTCCTGCTCCAGGACAGGTCCTTCGAGACGTGCACTCCCAGGAACTTGGTGCTGTCCACTCTCTCCACTGCGGTGCTGTTGATGGTCAGAGGGGCATGTTGTGCATCCCTCTTCCTGAAGTCCACGACAATCTCCTTTGTCTTCTCCACGTTGAGAGTGAGATTGTTGTGTCCGCACCACAAGGCCAAGCGGCTCACCTCGTTCCTGTAGTCCGTCTCATCGTTGTTGCTGATGAGACCTACCACTGTTGTGTCGTCCGCAAACTTGATGAAGTGGTTGGAGCTGTACGATGGTGTGCAGTCGTGTGTTAGCAGGGTGAATAGAAGGGGGCTCAGCACACATCCTTGTGGGGCCCCTGTGTTCAATGTGATGGTGCTAGATGTGTTACTCCCGATCCGTACTGTCTGTGGTCTCCCGGTCAGGAAGTCTAGCAGCCAGTTACACATTGAGGTGTTCAGCCCCAGACTGTCCAGTTTATGGATGAGCTGTTGGGGGATGATGGTGTTGAATGCCGAGCTGAAGTCGATGAACAGCATTCTAACATAAGAGTCCTTCGTGTCCAGATGTGTGAGAGCTGTGTGGAGGGCAGAGGAGATGGCATCGTCGGTTGAGCGATTAGGTCGGTATGCAAATTGGAAGGGATCCAGGGAGGCAGGGAGGACAGATGTGATGCTTTTCATGACTAGCCGTTCAAAGCACTTCATCAGGATGGGGGTGAGTGCTACTGGGCGATAGTCATTGAGGCATGCGGGCGTTGCCTTCTTTGGGACAGGGATGATGGTGGTGGCTTTGAAACAGGTGGGGACGATGGCCTGGCTTAGTGAGATGTTAAAGATGTCCGTGAAGACCGCTGCGAGTTCCCTTGCACAGTCCTTCAGCACACGACCAGGTATGTTGTCAGGACCAGAGGCCTTCCGGGCGTTAATCTTGATAAATGATCGCCTTACGCTGTCTGAGGACAGCGCCAGCACCTGGCCATCAGGAGAGGGGGGGAGTTTATGTGCAGGTGTGCTGTTACTTGCCTCAAACCGAGCAAAGAACTCATTCAGTTCATTCAGCGTAGAGGTTGAGCTGTCACAGGTCTGGGGGGGGGGTTTGTAGTTTGTGATGGTCTGTATTCCCTGCCACAGACTGCGTGTATCCTTGCTGTCCTTGAAACGGTGAGCTATTTTCCTGGAATACTGCTCCTTGGCCTTTCTGATGCCCAGATCCAGGTTCTTTCTGGCTGCCCTCAGGCCCACCTGATCTCCCGCTTTGAAGGCAGCATTCCTGGCTCTCAGGAGTCTGTAAACCTCAGCTGTCAGCCATGGCTTCTGATTAGCCCGAACAGTGATGGTTTTGAGGTTGGTTACATCATCAATGCACTTGGTGATGTATGAACATACAGTGTCTGAGTACTCCTGGAGACATGTGTTGTTGTTTGTGGTAGCAGCTTCTTTGAACATACCCCAATCTGTGGTGTCAAAACAGTCCTGGAGTGCCTCTGAAGACCCCTCTGGCCACACTCGTATCTGCTTGCGGACTGGTTTTGTGACTTTCACCAGCGGCCTGTATGCTGGCTTTAGCATAACACAGATATGGTCAGAAGCACCAATGTGGGGGAGGGGGAGGGCTCTGTAGGCATTTTTCATGGTGGTGTAAACTTGGTCCAGTGTGTTGTTTCCTCTTGTTGCAAAGTTTATGTTTCTGTATGTTTTTGGAAATACACTCTTTAAATCTGCTTGGTTGAAATCACCAGCCGTGATGAGAAAAGCATCAGGATGGGCTGTTTGCTGCTCACTGATGTGCAGATATAGTTCATTCAGAGCCTCACTTCTAACTTTGCTGTTGGAGCTTGGAGGGATATATACAGCAACAATCATAACAGCTGTAAATTCCCTCGGTAAATAAAACGGTCTGCATTTAATAGTCATAAACTCCACTAAAGGTGAGCAGTGTTTGTGGACCACAGCAGCATCCAGGCACCATGCTTTGTTGATGTAAACACAGAGCCCCCCTCCCCGTGTCTTACCTCCCTCGAGGGTTTGGTCTGCTCTGTAGCATGTTAGCTGCCCTAGCTGAACAGCATGGTCCGGAACGTTGTTGTTGAGCCACGTTTCCGTGAATACAAACACACAGCAGTCTCTCACAGTCTTTTGTGTTGTTCGTAGCAGGCGTATATAATCCAGTTTATTGTCCAAGGAGCGCACGTTAGCCAAAACCATGGATGGGATCGCCGGTTTGTGTGGGCTAGCTGCTAGCCTAGCTCTGATACCTCCGCATTTACCCCGCTTCTGTTTCCTGTCACGCCGCTTGTCGCGTTTCCAATGCGGGCGCGATGGAGGGAGGCTCGGTGCTGGCTCCCAGAGCAGGTTGCAGTCACTCCGCTTGTTGCGCTTCCACTGCGGGCGCGATGAAGCGAGGCTCAGGACTGGCTTCCAGAGCAGGCCACAGTTCCGTAGCTTCTCCTGGAGCTCGCTGTTTATTCCCAAATGAGCGGTTTTTCCAACATCAATCAGGAATTCACGGCTGTACTTGCGTTCTGAACAAGTAGACATGACGGAGACGTGACGGCACATTGCGGCATGCAGGACAAAGACAAAAACACAGTGTTCTCGGGAGAGTGAGAAGCCGCAGCGAGTGCTCGCGCCGCCATCTTGTATATATATATATATATGGTAAATGGTAAATGGAGCTTATTTATATAGCGCTTTCCAGCCCCCTGTGAGGAGCCCCAAAGCGCTTTACAATACCAACCATCCACCCATTCATTCACACATTCATACACCGGTAGTGGTAGCCTGCCTTGCAAGGCGCCATCCAGACCTACCGGGAGCAACTCGGGGTTAAGTGTCTTGCCCAGGGACACAACGACACATGGTGGGCGGATGCGGGATTTGAACCTCCAACCTTCCGATCGGGGGTCGACTGCCATTACCACTGTGCCACGGCCGTATATATATATACAGGGAGTCCTCGACTTACGTATGGGTTCCGTTCCTACGCATCGTTCGTAACCCGATATTGACGTAAGTCGGGGACCACCCGAGCCGCCACTGATACACGTGCATGTACTGTACAGTTACCAAGCACTTCGCCTATCCTAACACAGCTACATAATTATCAAAAAAACACATACAGTACAATACTGATAGAGGACGCAGCTGGAGAGGACGCTGGCGTGATGTCGCCGCTTCTCCACGCTAAATAGTTATTTTACTGTTGCTATTTTTTGGACATTTTTTGGACATTTATCTGGACTTATTTTGTTCAGTGGTTTTTTTTTTTTAATAAGGACTTTACGGACAGCTTGGCTAGCACTTCCTAACCGGAATTTGGGCTGTCTACCTCCTGTCAAACTCCAACACGAACTTACTTCAAGAACTACGTTACGTAGCTGCAATTATTGTTTCACTTACCTACTGCCTGTCAACCTCCTGTGTCATCTGGACTGTCCTGGATTTTCTCCTGTGCTCCTCTTCACGATATGCTCAACCAAGTTACATCTCTCTGCTTCTTGTTTATTTCTCTCGGAGCCGTGGGTCTGCTGTTAGCGGCTAGCTCTGTGCTAGCTTCCCCCGGCTTGGCTAGCGCGATGTTGACATATTCTGCTTCGCAGCTGCTTGAACTTTACAACTGCTCCATTCCTCCTTCTGTTTCCACCATCAAACAACTGGGACTTCTGCGTAGACCTCGTTATATCCACAGAAGCTCTCGGAAGATATCCATCTACTCTGGGCAGCCGCAGGCTGGGTCTATCGCGTGTGTCTCGTCCAAGAGACGTGTCGCACCTCGACGACGTCATCAGAACGCTGCGTCTGTAGTCCCTTGTAGTCCACAGCGCACGAAGTGGCAAGGAAAACGTGGAGTGGACTTCAGTCTGCTGAAACCGGTTCAAAAGGCTTCTACACCAACTGGTATTAAATTAGAACTTTTCAATGTGCAGTCACTATCAAACAAATCATGCCTAATTCACGATCACATTCTGGAGAAGAACTTGGACCTCATGTGTCTTACAGAGACTTGGCATCAGCCAGATGTGTACAGTTCTCTAAATGAGGCCTGTCCCTCTGGATACAGTTATCTGCAGAGAGCCCGCAGCACTGGCCGCGGTGGTGGTCTGGCTGTAATCTACCGCAATAATTTAAAATTGACACATCTGGCTTCTCAGGACTTTTCCTCTTTTGAAAGTTTGGCCTTCAACTTCAAAGCACCACTCCTGATGAACGTTATATTGATTTATAGACCTCCCAAACCGCATGTTTCATTTAACTCAGAGATGCATGACCTCCTCACCTTTTTCTGCACCTCCCCTGTGAAAACTATTTTTCTTGGAGATTTAAATATCCACATGGACAATTCCTCTTCCCCGCTGGCAACAGATTTTAAGTCTCTTCTGGACTCTCTTAATCTCACCCAACATGTGGACGCCCCTACGCACAACAGGGGGCACACTCTGGATTTGGTGATTACAGACACTGTACTCATCAATAACTTATCTGTATATGACCTGGGTGTCTCGGACCACAGTGTCATCTCTCTGGAAGTGCCTTCAACTTCGCCTGCTTCAAACCCAAAACGACCTATCCAGTTCCGGGACTTTAAAAACATTTCCCCTGATGTTCTGTCCGCTGATCTTCACGCCCTGACCGTTGTCAATCATTCATCTGCCAATGACTCCGTTGATTACTACAACCGATCTCTCCAAGAGCTTCTGGACCTACATGCTCCCTTGAAGACAAGACTGGTGTCTTTCTCCCGTTCAGCCCCCTGGTACACTGATGAGCTGCGCAGGATGAAGGCAACTGGCCGTGCTATTGAGAGACGTGTAAAATCATCTGGTCTCTCTGTACATAAGCAGGCATACAAAGAACATCAGAAAGCATACGCCTATTCTCTTAAAGAAGCACGCTCCAAGTATTACTCCAACATCATCAACACCTGCCCTGGTAACTCTAAACAGCTCTTCTCCACAGTAACTCATCTACTTAATCCCATTAAACAAACTTCTGAGGAATGTGTTCAAAAATGCGACCTGTTCCTTTCATCATTTAAAAACAAAATTGACACCATCAGATCTCAGCTTCACAACCTCCCTGATCTTCGTTTACCATCTACCCGTCTGCATCCTGGGTCCCTGAGCAGCTTTGATGAGGTTGTTCAGAGTGAGGTGGAGTCCATCATAAAGAAAATGAAGCCTTCATCCTGCGCCCTGGATCCCTTCCCCTCATCTCTCATAAAATCCAATCACTCTGCAATAAGCCCATTAATCACACAAATAATAAATCAGTCTCTACAATCTGGTCATGTTCCACTGCCTCTAAAAACTGCCATCATTAGGCCTCTTCTGAAAAAATCTAATTTGGATCCCGACATTTTTTCTAATTACCGCCCAATTTCCCACCTCCCGTTTCTGTCTAAAGTGCTGGAAAAAGCAGTTGCTGCTCAGCTGCAGGACCACCTACAGCAACACTCTCTGTATGAGAAGTTCCAGTCTGGATTCAGAGCAGCTCACAGTACTGAGACTGCACTGCTGAGAGTAACAAATGATGTCCTCATGGCTGCTGACACTGGTTCTCCCTCCATCCTTGTCCTCCTTGACCTCACTGCAGCTTTCGACACTGTGGACCATAATATCCTCCTCCACCGTCTTCATGTGGAGGTCGGTCTCTGTGACACTGTCCTGGACTGGTTCAAATCTTTCCTCTCCGATAGGCTGGAATGTGTTAGTCTTGGCAATGCCACTTCCCAGACAGTCGGTGTCTCCTGTGGTGTCCCTCAAGGGTCAGTTCTGGGGCCCCTGCTGTTTTCCCTTTACATGCTGCCTTTAGGTCAAATTATTAATCAGTTCAACATTTCTTTTCACTGCTATGCCGACGACACACAGCTTTACATCAGGACTGGATCATCCTCATCATCCCCATCTCCATCTTCACTCACTGCCCTCTCTACCTGCCTGGAGGAAATAAGGGCATGGATGAATCAGAACTTTCTCAATTAAACTGCTCCAAGACTGAGGCCATAATGATTGGCACCCCTCACCAGATACAAACATCAACTTTAACAACAATCTCCTTCTCTGGTCAAGACATCCCCCTCTCCACCTCTGTTACAAATCTTGGAATAAAAATGGACTCTCATCTTACATTTGAAAATCACATTAAGCATCTGTTTAAAACCTGCTTCTTCCATCTTCGAAACATCTCCAGACTTCGCCCATCTCTGACTTTTTCCGATGCTGAGAAACTCGTCCATGCCTTTGTCTCCTCCAGGCTCGACTACTGCAACTCCCTGTTTATTGGAATCCCTGGCAAAAATCTTCAGAAGCTTCAATATATTCAAAACAGTGCAGCAAGGATTTTATTGAGAGCTCGTAAATTTGAACATATTACACCCATTCTCCATAACCTCCATTGGCTTCCTGTCACCTACAGAATTCAGTACAAAACTGCTCTCATCACACACCAATGCTTACACGGAACTTCACCTGACTATCTAAAGGACATTCTTGCACCATATTCATCCACCCGGTCTCTACGATCACAGAACAGTAATCTACTTCACATTCCACGAACCAAATTAAGGACCATGGGAGACAGGGCATTCTGTGTGGCTGCCCCCCGCCTATGGAACTCCCTCCCTGACTACCTGAGAGCTCCACAGTCACTGGTTGACTTTAAAAGCGGTTTAAAGACTTTTCTTTTTAAGCAAGCCTATTCTGCCTCCGCATGATTTTATCTTTGATCTTGGCTGATAGTATTATTGATTTTATTTGATTTTATCACTTGTTTTATTGTTGTAGCACTTTGAGATTTTTATTAATGAAAAGTGCGGTATAAATTGAATTTATTTTTATTATTATTATATATACAGGTACTCCCCGAGTTACGAACAAGTTCCGTTCCTACGCCCATTCATAAGTCGAAAATCGCCGTAAGTCGGGAGTACACACTAGCCGCCACTTATACACGTGAACGGTACTGTACAGTTACCAAGCACTTCGCCTATCCTAACACAGTACCCTACATAATTATCAAAAAACACATACAGTACATTTGGAGCCATAATGAAGGAAAAAAATAGTTAATTTCTTACTGTGATCTGGTGAAGCCTGTCTCCGTCTGTTAGCATGTTAGCTCGTTGCACGTCCGAGCTCTGCAGCTTCCTGCTGCTTCACACGGTCCAAACTGTTTACAGTAAGGCCTGTTAGAATGTTAGCTCCATACAACTGGAGCCATAATGAAGGGAAAAATAGTTAATAACTTACTGGGAGCTGGTGAAGCCGTTCGTCCGCGTATTAGCATGTTAGCTCGGTGTCCCTCCAACATCTGAGGCTGCCAGCGGAGCATCGAGGCAATCCCGGCCGCAGCAGGCCTCTCCGCTGCCCGTCGGCTCCATGTCCCCGGTGGGGCCGGCTGATGGCAGGGACAGTAGCAGGGATGGTCACCGCATCCCGCGAGGAGCTAGTGGTGTCGGCCGGCATGGTGGGATGCGGCGGAGCGATCGGCGGTTTCTGCTCCGGGCCTGAGACGTCCACAGAGTTCACCGAGCGTTTCCAGTTCATATATCCGAGCGAAGCAACTTCTCATCGGACACGGTCCGTCCAAAGCCGGCTGTCGAAGCCGGAGCTAACCGAAGCCGAAAACTGCCGGACACTGCCGAAAACTGCCGGACACTGCCAGAAACTGCGTAATCTGCTTCAAAATAATAATAATAATTTATTTATAAAGCCATTTAAAACAACCACAGTTGCAACAAAGTGCTCTACACATAAAATCAAGAACATTTAAACACATAAATGATTTTTAAATGTTT
>JBBPBX010043061.1:0-17041 GCA_038048925.1 Garcialebias charrua | reverse complement strand
TATATATATATATATATATATATATATATATATATATGTATATGTATATATATATATATGTATATATATATATATATATATATATATATATATATATATATATATATATATATATATATATATATATATATATATATATGTATATGTATATATATATGTATATATATATATATATATTATATATATATATGTATATATGTATATATGTATATATATATTTATAAGTATATATATATATTATATATATACAGGTAGTCCCCGACTTACGAGCGAGTTCCGTTACAACGAGGCGCTCGTAACATGGAAATCTCGTAATTTGGAACGGCCGCCACGTGTCTCGTAAGTCCGGAATTTCGCTCGTAAGTTGGAACGGTTTTGCTAGCGCGACTACAAACACTCGTTTTTCATCGAAAAACCGCTTATGAGTGCATAAAAATGATCGGAAACGTGTGTCCACATGTTTAGCTAACGGACTGTGGTGAAAAAACACAGAAAAACTCAGTATTTTTTGCGTTTTTTCCAAAAATTTGCCAGCTCGTAAGTCCGGATGCTCGTAGGTCAGAGCGCTCGTAAGTCGGGGACTACCTGTATATATATATATATATATATATATATATATATATATATATATATATATATATATATATATATATATATATATATATATATATATATATATATATATATATATATATATATATATATATATATATATAAATAGCTTGGTCCGCATTGCCGGCAGTAAGTCAGGCTCGTTTCCGGTAAAAGTTGGACTCCGCCAAGGTTGCCCTTTGTCACCGATTCTGTTCATAACTTTTATGGACAGAATTTCTAGGCGCAGCCAAGGTGTTGAGAGGATTTGTTTTGGTGACCTTAGAATCGCTTCTCTGTTTTTTGCAGATGATGTGGTCCTACTGGCTTCATCAGTTCGTGATTTACAATTTTCACTGGAGCGGTTTGCAGCCGAGTGTGATACGGCCGGGATGAGGATCAGTTCCTCCAAATCCGAGGCCATGGTCTTGAGCCGGAAAAGGGTAGCATGCCCTCTCCGGGTCGGGGAGGAGGTCCTGCCCCAAGTGGAGGAGTTTACGTATCTCGGGATCTTGTTCACGAATGAGGGAAAACTGGAGCGTGAGATCGATAGGCGGATAGGTGCAGTGTCCGCAGTGAAGCGGGCGCTGTACCGGTCTGTCGTGGTGAAGAGAGAGCTGAGTCAAAAGGCAAAGCTCTCAATTTACCGATCGATCTACGTTCCCACCCTCATCTATGGTCATGAGCTTTGGGTTATGACCGAAAGAACAAGATCTCGGATACAAGCGGCTGAAATGAGTTTTCTCCGCAGGGTGTCTGGACTCTCCCTTAGAGATAGGGTGAGAAGCTCAGTCATCCGGGAGGGACTTGGAGTAGAGCCGCTGCTTCTCCACATCGAGAGGAGCCAGTTGAGGTGGCTCGGGCATCTGGTTAGGATGCCTCCTGGACGCCTCCCTGGGGAGGTGTTCCGGGCATGTCCCACCGGGAGGAGACCCAGAGGAAGAGCCAGGACGCGCTGGAGGGACTATGTTTCTCGGCTGGCCTGGGAACGCCTTGGGATTCCCCTGGAGGAGCTGCACCAAGTGGCTGGGGAGAGGGAAGTCTGGGCCTCCCTACTTAGGCTGCTACCCCCGCGACCCGACCCCGGATAAGCGGAAGAAGATGGATGGATGGATGGATGGATGTTTTTGCTACTTTTCTATTGTTTATTGTTTAATGTATGTGTTTCATTGGCCTCGAGGCTCAATAAGATTTACCTGACTAAATAAAGGTTGAATGAAAAAAAATAAAAAAATAAAATTCAGTGTAACATTATTTTTGATCAAAGCTTGTAAGAACCCCCCCACCTACAGAGCAATAAGTCTCTGGTGAAAGCAACTCTCTCTCTCTGTAGAAGCAAGTTGGAAATGCTGTTGGAATGTGGGGTTAATTTGTGGGGGATGTATGTAAATGAATGTTCTCTGTGTGAGGGGGTTTCCTTTGTTTTGACCTACTGGAGAAGATTATGCTGTGAGAAGATTCTCAGGAGGGGGTGTTTACCCACAAACAAAGATATCCACCCCCAGGCTCAAGACACCTAATGGAAGAATTGTCATTTTGACAAACTCATGGCAGTTCTAGTGTTTTTTTTTTCCCCTGGGTTTGCTAGTGTTAATCAAATCATCAAATAATTTTGAATATGGTAATAAATCAGGGAACTTTTTAGCTAATCAACTCAAATTAAACAAAGAAAAAACATCTATATATGGTATTAAAGATAAAAATGGAAATATAATTCATGATGAGGGAAAAATAAACAATGTTTTTAAAGATTTCTATAAAACTCTATACACTCCACAAATAAATCCATCTAATGAGGATATTAATGAATTCTTGGAGAAAGTAACACTTCCAAAACTAGATATTAGTCAGTCATCAAAACTAGACTCACCATTAACATCAGATGAGCTCCATGAAGCAATTAAAAGCATGCCTAATAAGAAATCTCCAGGTCCTGATGGCTATCCAGTGGAATTCTATAAAGAATTCTGGGATATACTGGAACCGATATTCTATAGAGTGCTACTTGAGTCAGAAGGAAATGGCAGGCTACCAACACATATGAATTCAGCCAACATTAGTCTCTTATTAAAATCAGGCAAAGACCCAGTATTACCTACCAGTTATCGTCCAATGACATCTGGAGGCGGTGAGACGTCAATTGTAACATGCAGACCCTCCATCGACGTGGAGACGTTGAGAGCGCAGGGACCCTTTGTTGATGTTGAGGCGTCTGCAACGCGGGGACCCTCCGTCGACGTCGAGGCGTCTGCAACGCGGGAACCCTCCGTCGACGTCGAGGCATCTGTAACGCGGGGACCCTCCGTCGACGTCGAGGCGTCTGTAACGCGGGGACCCTCCGTCGAGCATCCTCTGTAGACCTGGTAGAGGCATCGAGACCCTCTGGAGATGTAGAGGCACCGTGACCCTCTGGAGATGTCGAGGCATCGGGCGTGTCGTGCGAGACATCAGGTGAGCAGACGTCTGCGGTATGGAGACCCTCCATCGGTGTCGAGACCTCTGGCTGTGAGACACTGGCTGCGAGACCTCTGGCTGCGAGACCTCTGGCTGAGAGACCTCTGGCTGTGAGACCTCTGGCTGTGAGACCTCTGGCTGTGAGTCCTCTGGCTGCGAGACCTCTGGCTGCGAGACCTCTGGCTACGAGACCTCTGGCTACGAGACCTCTGGCTACGAGACCTCTGGCTGCGAGACCTCTGGCTGCAAGACCTGTGGCTGCTGCGAGACCTCTGGCTGCGAGACCTCTGGCTGCTGCGAGACATCTGGCTGTTGCGAGACCTCTGGCTGCTTCGAGACCTCTGGCTACGAGACCTTTGGCTGCTGCGAGACCTCTGGCTGCTGCGAGATCTCTGGCTGCTGCGAGACCTCTGGCTACTGCGAGATCCCGTGGGAGGAGTCCACCAGGATCCTCCCGGAGCAGGAAATGTGAGGGGCTCTCTCAGCAAAGGAAACTGGAGAGGGTCCCTCCTGGGAAACCTCGGCACAAGAAACTGGAGGGGGTCCCTCCTGGGACCCCTCGGCATAGGAAACTAGAGGGACCCCTCGGCACAGGAAACTGGAGGGGATCCCTCCTGGGACCCCTCGGCACAGGAAACTGGATGGGGTCCCTCCTGGGACCCCTCGGCACAAGAAACTGGAGGGGGTCCCTCCTAGGACCCCATCGGCACAGGAAACTGGAGGGGGTCCCTCCTGGGACCCCTCGGGACAGGAATCGTGAGGGGGTCCCTCCTGGGACCCCTCGAGACAGGAATCGTGAGGGGGTCCCTCCTGGGACCCCTCGAGACAGGAATCGTGAGGGGGTCCCTCCTGGGACCCCTCGAGACAGGAATCGTGAGGGGATCCCTCCTGGGACCCCTCGAGACAGGAATCGTGAGGGGGTCCCTCCTGGGACCCGTCGGGACCCTCCGAAGACGTAGAGGCGTCGGGACCCTCCGAAGACGTAGAGGCGTCGGGACCCTCCGAAGACGTAGAGGCGTCGGGACCCTCCGAAGACGTAGAGGCGTCGGGACCCTCCGAAGACGTAGAGGCGTCGGGACCCTCCGAAGACGTAGAGGCGTCGGGACCCTCCGAAGACGTAGAGGCGTCGGGACCCTCCGAAGACGTAGAGGTGTCGGGACCCTCCGAAGAGCCAGGTCCAAGAGCCGAAGAGTTGTCCATCGAGTCTGCTGCAGGCGAGGAGTCATCCGTCGAGTCTGTTGCAGGCGAGGAGTCGCCCGTCGAGTCTGCTGCAGGCGAGGAGTCGTCCGTGGAGTCTGCTGCAGTCGGCGAGGAGACGTCCGTCGAGTCTGCTGCAGTCGGCGAGGAGACGCCCGACGAGTCTGCTACAGTCGGCGTGGAGACATCTACTGCATTCGGCGAGGAGACGTCTGGTGCGGTCGGCGAGGAGACGTCTGCTGCGGTCGTCGAGGAGACGTCTGCTACGGTCGGCGAGGAGACCACCGTCGAGTCTGCAGGCGAAGAGGAGGAGTCGTCTGCAGCCGAAGAAGAGGAGTCGTCTGTAGCCAAAGAAGAGGAGTCCGTAGGTCCTCTCTGCCACCGATCCCTGCCGCGGCGACGGCGTGGTCCAGGACCAGAACAGAAACCCTTCCCGGACACAGGAACTCCCTCATAACGGGTCACGGAAGGGGCATCAGCCAAGACCCCCTCAGAACAGGACCCTGCAGGTAGGACTGTAGGTGGTGGGAAGACAGAGGAAAAACCCGAAACTGATTTTGAACAGGAAGCTGGGGCTGTTTCTAAGATGGAATGAATCTCCATCAGGATACGGTGGTATGAGGGGATGGATGTGAGACCATGTACTGATAATAACAGTTTTTNAAACCCGGAACTGATTTTGAACAGGAAGCTGGGGCTGTTTCTAAGATGGAATGAATCTCCATCAGGATACAGTGGTATGAGGGGATGGATGTGAGACCATGTACTGATAATAACAGTTTTTTGGCTAAAGTGAGGTTTAGTTTTGAACAGTCCGGATTATTTTTGGCTGAGGAAAACAGTTTTTCAAGGTTGTAATTTATGTGATTTATTGTGGCAGTGTCTATCACCCCTGAAGACACTCCTGGGGTGACCCCTGCTGGAGTGATGGGGTTTTGTTGTTTTGGCTGATTGACAGGTTGGCCCCCCTTCACCTTGTCTCTGGACGAACGGGGGGAAGAGTGAGAGGGACAGAGCTGAGTCTCGATGAATCTGTGTGTGTAGGTGAGAGGTCAAGGTCCACCCCCACCAGAAACCTGGAAGGTGAGGCAACGGAACCCATCCATCCATCCATCCATCTTCTTCCGCTTATCCGGGGTCGGGTCGCGGGGGTAGCAGCCTAAGTAGGGAGGCCCAGACTTCCCTCTCCCCAGCCACTTGGAGCAGCTCCTCCGGGGGAATCCCAAGGCGTTCCCAGGCCAGCCGAGAAACATAGTCCCTCCAGCGCATCCTGGGTCTTCCTCTGGGTCTCCTCCCGGTGGGACATGCCCGGAACACCTCACCAGGGAGGCGTCCAGGAGGCATCCTAACCAGATGCCCGAGCCACCTCAACTGGCTCCTCTCGATGTGGAGAAGCAGCGGCTCTACTCCGAGTCCCTCCCGGATGACTGAGCTTCTCACCCTATCTCTAAGGGAGAGTCCAGCCACCCTGCGGAGAAAACTCATTTCAGCCGCTTGTATCCGAGATCTTGCAACGGAACCCGCCCCCATGAAAACATCAGAACCTGGTTCGGAAAAGTCAGTCTCGCTGAACTGAACAGGAACAGCCCGGAGTGACTGTGAAGTACTGGACCCTTCCCTCACCGGAACCCTGGAAGGTGAGGCGACAGGACCCGCCCCCTTGGAAACGCTGGGACTGACCTTAGGAAGTTCGCTTCCGCCGAACCGAGCCGGAACCGCAGAAGGCGCCGGGACCAGCGCATTGGACTGCTTCCGGGTTCGTTTTCGGCCGCTCCGGTGGCGACGATTAGGCTGAGGGACAGGCATGGAGCAGAGCTCGTCCTCCGGTTCCGCGTCCTCTCCCGATGTCCACCCAGAGTAGCTGAACTGAGCCGAGGAGGAGAGGGGACTGGAGTCATGGGACACGTTGTCCACCCGGAGCTGGGTCCTTCGTTCCTCGAGGACCAAGAGAGGAGAAGATAAAACCTCCACGTCCTGGCAGAGATCATGTGTTGACACGGGTTGGACCTGGAACCCGCCACAGCGGAACACGGTCTCCTCCATCTGTGTGGACTCAAGAGGACAGGTAGGAACAACCTTCTGTCTGCTGGGCTTTTTTAATGGTCGGTGCATAATGTCAGGATTTTGCTCAGGGAGCAAGATTAAACCCAGGGGTGCAGACAGAAGCTCGAGGAGGCCAAGGAGTAGTATAAAACATAATATTTAATGATATAAATGAACAGCTGACGATGCAGCAAAAACACTTACATGAGTGAGGACTGGAGAGACACAGGGAAGACCCAACTATGCACCGACACTGACTGAGACACATAACAGGGCTTATATACTCACAGACAGGACGAGACAAATTACAAACACCTGTGAGACAGACTGGGGATGATTGACAAGAGACAGGCAGGAAAACAAACAGGGAAGGCACAATCCTCACATTCTCTTTCCTTCATTCCTCGTCCGGTCATTGTTCGGTTCACACAGACAATTCAGTCCTCTCCTCACTACTCTGATGTCCTCACCTGTTTCTGCTCCAGTTTGCCAGAGTGAGTTTTTTGCTGCCCTGACAGCTTCTTGTTTTGTTGTTTAAAATAAATTATTATTATTTTAAAACTCCTGCCTCGTTCACTCGCCTGCACGTGGGTCTAACACCAGAGGAACCTGACAGCAGCTGGCTTATTTCTCTCTTCTCCGTGGAAATAGCATTGCTCCTTATCCATTGTAGGCTTGATCTTATAGCCAATGTATCAGTGACAGTGTCAGGGATATTTAGCAATACTGCAGAAGGTACTTTGTCACTTATAGGTCCCTAACTTGGCCACAGCTATCTTTTTATTCAGTTCCTCAGGAACAATCCAGTTTCTCTGAACTTTTCAGTGGGGCTTGGTACCCATGCTCTGATAGTGGGGATGATGGTTGGTCACCTCTGACGTTTTATCTTGGCTCCCAATTGCTGTAGCATCTTTGTTGTTGTACGTAGTCAATCTCAAGATGTGATAGCTAATTTATTTCTTGAATGTGGAAACACTGGATCCGAAGTTGTTTCAGAGTTAATCTGGATGATAATTCCCACATCCTTCTCATATAGCCCCTCCTCTCTAGGCTTACTTGCATAACAGCATTCCATCAGTGTTAAATTTTCTGTCCTTGTCCATGCATGTCTTTTTCCAGTAGCCTGTTTCTCATCAGAATCTCTGAGTATGGTGACCCTGAGGTTTAAATGAACAACATTTGAAAAAACTTAATTACATTTTTCAAATGTGATTCCTGCCACTTCTGCTTTGGTCACTTCCGCTTTGGTCACTTCCACTTTAGCTTAATGTAATTCCATTTTTTTCACGTGTAATTCCATTTCTTGAGTCTGCAGCCAGTCCCTTTTGTGGTGATAGCATGAACCAGGAATAGGGGGAAAACCAGGGCTCATCGTCTGGCTCTGGATCCTCCCCTGATGGCCACTCTGGGAACTAAGGCGATGAGCGGGATGGTTGTGGGATAGTGAGGTGCTAGAGAGTAGTGAGGTGGTGAAAAGGAAATGGCTGGCTTGAAAGCTAGGTGGCTTCCCCAAAGCTGATCCCTCCTCTCTTTCTCTACCAAAAGAGGGGATGGAAGGATATCCACATAGAATAGAATAAAATAGAATATATCTTTATTGACATTGACATTTCACCAGGGCACAATACAACATGATTGAAATTACGCACACTCGTCTTAAAAGATGGGCCGAGTGCACGAAGCCGCAGCCGTGTCGGCACTGCCACAATCTTAGATATGAAAAAAAAGGGTTAGATACCATAAGGGTAGATGTTGGTATTACAAAAAAGATCTTTCACATCTTGTCTGTTTGGACACTATATGATAAATCAAAAAATTCTACCAAGCAAGCACATTTAGGACAAATCACGTGCATTTGAGGTCAATATGCTGGTGAAGATTCTCAAGGCAGTGAGATTAGT
This sequence comes from Garcialebias charrua, assembly GCA_038048925.1. Taxonomy (NCBI): domain Eukaryota; kingdom Metazoa; phylum Chordata; class Actinopteri; order Cyprinodontiformes; family Rivulidae; genus Garcialebias; species Garcialebias charrua. The sequence goes on along the minus strand of JBBPBX010043061.1, from coordinate 8,855 downwards.
CCATAAGCCTTTTTCAGATAGCAACAGTTCTGTTGATGTTACCAGCCGGCACCGCTGATAAGCGCTCACAGAGAGTTCTCCAGGGAGGGGTGGGTGGGGGGTTTGCGATAGATAGGTGCAGTTGTTTTTCCTCAGTTGCTCATGTCCCAGGAGAAATTTGATATCCAGCCCTCCAAGGCTGTTTGGGGAGTTCAGATTGAGATAAGCATGAATGTTTTTCACTTCAGGCAGGTAGTTTAATTTCTGAAGCCTTGAGTCCTGACAGACTATCTAATCCAATATGATCCAATTGTGGGAACCTTTCCACTGATCCAAGCTATGATTCCTCCTCCAGATGTTGACCACCACAACGTCAACAAGTCCCAAACCCTGCAGGTGGCCTGCGATTCTCAGAGATCACATCCACCTTCTGGTTCAGCTCGTAAAGTAGCTGATTTATTGAGGTCACGGCATGGATCAAACTCTCACTTTGACTCGGGAGCTTCGACATGGCATTAATCGCCGCTGAAGTCTTCCTCATTTTCCGATAGACCAGTGTTCCACAAATGCCAAAAAGCAAAGCGCCTGCTATCATAAATCCAATTATATACATATCCTTCATGTCTTCCACAGATAGTACTGACAGACACATCACCTTCCATTCCCCCCAGGAAACCATGACGTATCCCCCAAGATGCGTCTGTGAAGGGCAAGCTGGTTCTCCTGGCCCTTGCCACTTTGTCAATAGAGTTGATCGTCCACGAATCCAGATCCATATCAATTTGTGTTCGGGAGATGAGTGCTGAGGAGCTGCAGACAGGACAAAGAAGCCACGCAGGGTGAGGAAAAGTTGGGGAGGGAAGGAGAGAAGCTGCTGCCTCCACCAGAGCCGGAAGTAATAGGGCTATAGTGTCTTCATCCCCTGACAGGTTCGATCTGGAATTGTCAGGCTCTGTCCATGTCTGTTACTTTATGTTTATTTGATTATGTTGTTTTGTGTTCCCCTCCTGTCTGTTATTCTGGGCTTTGATTACTGGTTTCTGTGTATCTCATTCAGTCTCTGTCATTTCCTGCTCCTCAGTCTTTCTCTCTGTGCTCAGGCCTTCAGCCTTAATCATTCACAGCTGATCCTCATTCTAATCACCCCAGGTGCTCCTCACTGTCTCGTTTGTGTCAGTATTTAGACTCTGTGTGTTCACTCCTTGAGCACTGGGGCTTTGTCTTTCCACGTTGTAAGATCTGCTCATCTCCTCTCCTCTCAGTAAGTGTTTTTGTTCCATCAGCATTATTATTTTTGTTAAATAAATCATTATTCATTTTACATTCGGGAGCCAGTCTGTTTTTCTGCACGTGGGTTCTAACAATACACAGCAGATCATGACAGAAAGCCCCAGTCAGAAAGAGCCCAGCAGAAAAATAGGTATTTTTGAATGGCTCGCCCGTGAGGCAGACAGAACTGCTCAACGGGACAAGGAGAAGCAGGAGCGGATGGAGGAGCCTGTCATCCGGTGGGGGGCGTTTCGGACCAAACCCGTCCAGAGACAAGGTCACCACAGACCAGAGGTGGGGATCCTACCAGCACCTCTTCTTGTGGAGGAAGAGGAAACGAGGTCTCAGTTCTGGGGGAGCCGCCTGGCTTTTAAGCCAGCTTCTTCCTCCACCCCGCCGGCTTATTGCTCGTCACATCTGTTGCTGTGGTCAGACGATGACGCTGAGCTGGAGGATGAACTCTGGGGTGCGCCCGTCCTCAGCTCGCACCACCAACGCAGCAGGAAGAGGCGGCAAAGAAGAGGCAAGACCACCGACTCTCAGCTTCATCCCTCTCCACCTCACCTCACCGCTGCACCCCGCTGTCCGTCTCCTCCTCGCTCGCCACCAGATGTACAGCCCAGCCCTCGCTTTCTGGAGGAGGAAGAGAGGGTGTCACAGGAGGAGCTGGAACGTTGGCAGGCAGCTTTTGTGGCAAAGTACTTGCCATCTCTGGTCCTTGGTGCTTCGGCTGCTGCAGACCTCGACGCTTCGGCTGCTGCAGACCTCGACGCTTCGGCTGCTGCAGACCTCGACGCTTCGGCTGCTGCAGACCTCGACGCTTCGGCTGCTGCAACCTCGAAGGTGGTCTCCTCGCCTGCAGCCTCGACGGTGGTCTCCTCGCCTGCAGCCTCGACGGTGGTCTCCTCGCCTGCAGCCTCGACGGTGGTCTCCTCGCCTGCAGCCTCAACGGCGCCCGACAACGTCTCAGAGGGTCCTGACGACGAGGGTCCGTATGACGTCTCAGAGGAGCCCGACGATGAGGGTCCTGACAACGAGGGTCCGGACGACGTCTCAGAGGGTCCAGATGACGTCTCTTCGCCTGCTCCGACGCCCGACGTCTCTTCACCTGTGCCGGCGCCCAGACTGAGACCTGTGCCGGCGCCCAGACTGAGACCTGTGCCGGCGCCCAGACTGAGACCTGTGCCGGCGCCCAGACTGAGACCTGTGCCGACGCCCAGACTGAGACCTGTATCATCGCCTGGGGTCTCAACGTCTGGGGTCTTCTCAGAGGGTCCAGACGCCGAGGGTCCAGACGCCGTCTGCGAGGGTCCAGACGCCGTCTGCGAGGGTCCCCACGACGTCTGCGAGGGTCCCCACGACGTCTGCGAGGGTCCCCACGACGTCTGCGAGGGTCCCCACGACGTCTGCGAGGGTCCCCACGACGTCTGCGAGGGTCCCCACGACGTCTCCGAGGGTCCCCACGACGTCTCCGAGGGTCCCCACAACGTTTCAGAGGGTCTCGATGAAGCAGACGTCTCGCAGACCGAAGAAGACGACGTGGTCCCCGACGACGTCTCGGAGGGTCCTGACGACGGGGGTCCCAGCGCCGCAGATGCCTCGTACCCCGAGGGTCTCGACGATGTTTCAGAGGGTCTCGATGAAGCAGACGTCTCGTCGACCGAAGAAGACGACGTGGTCCCCGACGACGTCTCGGAGGGTCCTGACGACGGGGGTCCTAGCGCCGCAGACGCCTCGTCCCCGACAGAGGGTCCCGGCACCTCAGACATCTCTGCATCCAACGACGGGGGTCCTGGCGACGACGAGTGTGGTGTTCCGGCCGACGACTGTGGTGTTCCGGCCGACGACTGTGGTGTTCCGGCCGACGACTGTGGTGTTCCGGCCGACGACTGTGGTGTTCCGGCCGACGACTGTGGTGTTCCGGCCGACGACTGTGGTGTTCCGGCCGACGACTGTGGTGTTCCGGCCGTTGCTGGGCGTTACTCTGGTCGCCCGCCTGAGCCAGCTGATGGCGATGGGCGGCCTCCTGGTCAACCCCCGGATCTGACTGATGGCGATGGGCGTCCTTCAGGACGTCCCCCGGATCTGGCTGTTGGCGATGGGCGTCCTCCTGGGCGTCCCCCGGATCTGGCTGTTGGCGATGGGTGTCCCCCAGATCTGGCTGTTGGTGATGGGCGTCCTCCTGGGCGTCCCCCAGATCTGGCTGTTGTTGGCCCGCCGTCCTGCCTGTTGCCTCCCTCCGCCCGCCCTTGTTCTTGTGGGGTCCGTCTTGGGGGTGTCGGGTGCCACCCTTGAGGGGGGGGTTATGTCAGGCTCTGTCCATGTCTGTTACTTTATGTTTATTTGATTATGTTGTTTTGTGTTCCCCTCCTGTCTGTTATTCTGGGCTTTGATTACTGGTTTCTGTGTATCTCATTCAGTCTCTGTCATTTCCTGCTCCTCAGTCTTTCTCTCTGTGCTCAGGCCTTCAGCCTTAATCATTCACAGCTGATCCTCATTCTAATCACCCCAGGTGCTCCTCACTGTCTCGTTTGTGTCAGTATTTAGACTCTGTGTGTTCACTCCTTGAGCACTGGGGCTTTGTCTTTCCACGTTGTAAGATCTGCTCATCTCCTCTCCTCTCAGTAAGTGTTTTTGTTCCATCAGCATTGTTATTTTTGTTAAATAAATCATTATTCATTTTACATTCGGGAGCCAGTCTGTTTTTCTGCACGTGGGTTCTAACAATACACAGCAGATCATGACAGGAATGTGCTCTATCGGATTGAAATATATTTCTATCAGTATTGCATTACACCCATTATGTTCCATTATTTGTATTCACTTAATTCTGCCTTATAATGTGAAATGTGACACTAGGCAGAACGTTTTTCTCTCGGGCTTTGTTTTCACTAGGGAACAGTTACACGCCTGCACATACACAGACATAACACTGGATGATTGACATACAGAGCTGATAGTTTGTTGACAGAAAGGAGGGTCACGTGGTAGTGTAGGTGGTTCCAGGGCGGTCCTGAAGCAGTCCAAGGAGGTTCCAGGGTCCAAGGAGGCGGTGACGACATCCGGGGTTTTTATAACCGTGGCCCTGCCTTTGAAGATGTGTGTGTGGACTGTGTTGGAGTCAGGTCTGTTGTCTGCTGTAAGGTTTATTCTTATATGTACAATAAACCTACATAAAATTTGCACATTCGTTTCAGAGCTTCCTTCAACCTTTTGAATTCGCAACAATTTGGTGACCACCGACGCTGAGGGGTTTGCAGTTTCGTCTGAAACGAGAGATGATTTGGAGGGTTTCCCCCCCCCCCGCCGACAGAGACGAGCACGCGCGCAGTCAACAGCCGGTGATTCACAGAGGTGAGCAGGACTCCTCTTACACAAAACGTCTGCGTTTGGACACACTAAATTATTTGTTGACTGAGGGCTGTTTGTCTCGAGGTGGGCCAGTGTTTATAATGTTAGCAGCTAAAAGTAAAAAAAAAAAAACGTGAACTACTGTTGGTATTTCATTTGAATGTGCATTTTTTTTTTGCGGTTTTTGTACATGTAATAAGTGAACCTGCACAGCACAGAGGCCTCTTTCATCCATATAAATCTCACTGAGTTTTCTCCTGGTTCTGGTTTTGGACCTGCTAGGGAGGTCCGCCTCAAGGGTTCCGGCTGATAACAGGGAGTTTTACAACTTAATCAGCTCAGGTTGGGACTGTAAAAGTTACTTTAGTGCTACTATGGTGGACACTCCAGAGTAAAAGACTTAGTTAGTTTGTCAGATTTTTCTTTTCTGTTGCTGTGACTTTTGTTTTAAACACGCTGACCTATGCAGTACTGTATTTTTTGCAGATATGTGCTTTTCACTCTCAGTGTTAAAGGCACATTTCTGATTTTTATAGGTGAGGTTCCCGTGAACATGTTGCATGCAGGGTTAATCTCACGCCATTAATTGTTACGTTTCCAGTTCTCATCACTTCAGCCTGGTGGGGTGCAGGTCATGTTTAATGACATATGAACAAGGCCTGTGTAATTGTGGGTTGGAGTACTTTGGTGGTTTATTTTTATTTTATTGTTTTTTTTTTATGTGTGTATTTTTTTTATTTTTTTTCTTCTTGGAGGACTGCAGCTTGTTTGTTCTGCAGGAGCGTTCTGCCTTGGCCTTCTGACCTGCTCGACAGAGTCTGGAAGGGAGTCTTCACACGGCTGACATACTGCAGGGGGTGACTTTATTTAGGTGTTTTCTGAGGATTTCAGCTTGACTTCTAATCAGTGAACGTTGCAGGTGTTCCATGACGACGTTTGGTTAGCAGTTAATTCTTTCTACAGTAATTTCACTTGTACACAGATATGCAGCTCTCAATTTACAATTTTATTCCTCACCCTACAACATTACTCGTTTGCATACACCTAGGTTTCCTCAACCATAGCATGGAGTGGTTGCATCATGACTCTCTAGTGTTGAACACCATTCTTGACAGATCACATGTTGTGCTGTCATTGAAGCTAGGTTTTGCTAACAACTCCTGTTGGCACCTGCACTGGACTGTACTGAACTGTCGAAATGCCACCATCTGCACTGAACTGAAAATGCACTGAACTGCCGACATGCATCATGTTCAGCTAAAGCCACAAGCTGTCATGACTCGTGCCTGAACTGTTACATGGAATTTTACGTTTGCACCAGTTTCAACTCAAGTCTATGAACTGTGGTTTGCACCCACTGCTGGACTCTTGACATCTCCTATGGGGGCTGGAGAACTCATGACAAGTGAAAGTCAAGCTGGAAACGTCACTACCAAACTTTGCAGCCTGGCTGATGTGTCAGCTGACCATGTGATCTTCAGGTGGTGGTTCGATAACTACAGTTTTTCATGATCAGTATTCTTTGCTATGGTAAAATATCACACACACACATGTACACGCTTTTCATTGTGACACACGGAACTGATCTCACTGACACGTGACCTGCACAGCCACACTTCTCATGGATTGTTGGATTACCATACACATTTTTGTTTTTTCCTTCATGTACTCGCGTTAGAGCAGTACAGTTTGGTTCTGTTTTCTCCATCATGTTCGGTATGGGCACCTGTTGCGTTCCTTTTTGGATGTGTGTTTGTCTTTTTCTTTTCTTTTTCCTCACCTTTTTGGACAAGCCTTGGTGTTGAGAACACGTCTTTCTGGGACTGGACTGACAGCTTCAATTGTTTGTGGTTTCTAGTTTTACCGTCTTGTATACAGTACTATGACTGCTTGTGGTTGTGACAGGCATAGGTGGAGAGTTTGCTGGCATGATGCAGAGAAGGAAGGTAAATGTTTTCTTTGTCCTGGAGACCGAGTGGAAGGGCAGCAAGGCTCACGGTGTTGGAGCAGGATTCAAGCTCTCTTACTTTGGTGTGGATAGCGGAGGAGATGGAGTAGAGGTTGTGTTGAAGGAGGTGTTGACATAGGATTTCGTGGTGGTGTGACATGTGTCTAGTGGGGGATGTGTCTTATGGTTGAAGTATTACGTCTGATGCTAGGTAGTTGGGTTCGGCTGTTTTGAGTTTTTATTTTTTCTTTCTGGTAGTATTTCCACCTGCAGTACAGATGATGTTTGTGTTATGAGCTTCCCTTATTTTCTTTGTAACAGGATGTTTTTTGTTTACCTCCTGTTTCAAAAAAGGGGATGGGAGATACCAAACATACTGTATAGTTAAACACGCCATTTCAAATAACTAATTAGATCAACGTTTTAACTCTTCATACAGTGATGAGAGCTGGAAACAGTTATACATTTGATAAAGTTATAGAATATCATTTTAATAAGTGCCTAAAAACAGGTTGGATCTGAATGTTTGGGGTAATTTATACAGATTTAGTGCTGACTTTCTCTTATTTTTCATTTACAGGTCAAATCTGGACTGCTGATGATCTGTCAGCCCTGTGACAGAACGTGTAAGATAAAATTGTGAATAATTTATATTTGAAAAGGGGAAATGCACTTTACAATCACGTTTCCACAGCTGTGATGGACAAGCAGAGGAACCTTACCATAACTGGGTTTACATTCCTCCCCTTTTCAGCAGATTAATTAATGTTGAATGAATGCTTAATGTTGCAGTGTAACCAATGAAGGGAAAATCTATTTTCCCTGCACCATTTTTTATTTATCTTACAGGTTAACAGGTGGAACATGCAGCAGAGCAGAACTAATCACATTAACTAACAAACTAACCAACTAATCACTAATATATGCCAAGGTTTTCTCATTATTTGTTGAAACCTCTCAATTGTTGTTTACACCGTATGTTGAAAGGATACATATGGTTATTCTTATGCCTGTGAAGAATGACTGTGAGTTTGATCCAGGAGGTCCAGAAAGGATTGAAGGTTGTTGAGATGAATGAGTCAGACAGAATGTGAATGTTTCAGACAGATTAATGTGATTATATATATATGTTTGTGCTTGGTGAATGTGCGTACAATAGTTGTGTGTTGATAGATTTTTGAGAAAGGTGTACAGGGTTTTCACTATTTTTCTATAGATATAATTTAGTTTTATCAATTTTAATTCTTAGATTTGAACGATAATTAGAAATGTTTTAGAGGATACATTTTAGCTGCACCTTGTTAAGAAGTATCAGAGTAAGCCTAGCGGTGAATTTTACTGATAGGAAATGTTTGTGGTAGAACATTCTGGTACAGAGAATAATATATATATATATAGGAAATGGATGTGAATAAGATATTTGAGTTTGACAGGTTATGGAAGGATTTTTGTGTTTTCTGTTCTGATTAGATTAATCATAGATTAAGTGTTTAATTTTCTGAATGTGGTCTTAGCCCTTATCACAGACATCTCTGAATAAGAGCAGTTGAGCTTTTCTCAGATATCAGACTAGTCAACAGAGTAGTGTAGGGTTTTTCTCCTCACAGGTGTCTATGATGATGAAGATGAGATGGCCTGACTTGGCTAAAGCATAGTTCATATTCTTTGCTAAGGTTAACACATACCTGAAATGGAGCAGAGTATATGCAATGTTTTGAAGTTTGTTAAGAGTTGATAATTCAATTTTGGGTAATTTAAGGGTTTTTGAGAAAGTATTGGATTTATAAAGTCAAGTTAAAGTCCAGTTGTTTTTTATTGAACGCCTTTTAAAGGTATTGAATTTAACTTCATTATTCCTGCATATACCCTGTAGAGGCGTGTATGTTGATAGGAGGGACAGTCCGCTCAGTTCTTTCTTGTTTTTATTTTTATTTGTTCGTCTTTGCATCTATTTTTGTCTTGTTTGTTTTTGTCTGTTTTGTTCTTGTTCATTGTTTTTGTTTGTTTTGTCTTGTTTCTGTTTGTTTGTTACATTTGTCTTGTTTGTTTTTGTCTGTTTTATTCTTGTTCATTGTTTTTGTTTGTTTTGTCTTGTTTCTATTTGTTTGTTACATTTGTTTTATTCTTTGTTTTTGTCTGTTTTGTTTTTTATTCTCTTGTTTGTTCTGTTTAGTTTTTCTTACCATTTAGTATTGATGCTTATTTTATATGAGGGTTTTATATTCTGGGTGGGTAACTTAAATGTAATATTGCTGTGGGAGGGAATGTTAGAGATTTCCAATGTGTATCAAGTTTTTAATTGCATTCT
>JBBPBX010043060.1:15444-28100 GCA_038048925.1 Garcialebias charrua | reverse complement strand
GCCTTCACGATCATTTGATTGCACCCTCCTTCTCTCCAGGTTTGATAAATGTGTAATATTATCAGTAACATTAATAAAACGTGCATCTTTCTGCAGATGACTGCATGTTATATGATAGCCTTAAAAGTGTTCTCTTCACTGATGATACTACGGTACTTTTTTTTGTATAGGTAAAGACTTGAAACAGATGATTGGGTTGATGAAGAAGGAGTTTGTAAAAAATATAAACTTGGTTCAAATTCACCAGCATATTGGTTCAAATTAAATAAGTTATCATTGAACCTTGATAAAACTAATTACATGATATTTAGTAAAAAAAAAAGATCACTGAGGATGTCCCCTTCAAAATTGATGATGTTGAGATATGTAGAGTGAGTGAGATAAAGTTTCTAGGTGTGATTATTGATGAAAAACTGTCATGGAAACAGCACATTACTTCAGTAAAAACTAAAATGTCCAGAGCCATTGCAGTGCTCTACAAAGTTAAGGATTTTTTGAATAACAAAGCCTTGTATCTATTCTATAATACCATCATGCATATAATACCATGCAAAAACTCAGGACAGTATTACACTTTTATTATTTCATTTTATGCTTATGTTCATTAAATGTTTAGTGTTTTAGTGTTGGTGTAAATTTTCATACTTTTATACTACTATGCAAAAACTCAGGACAGTGTTACACTTTTACTATTTTATGCTTATGTTTATTAAATGTTTCAGTGTTTTAGTGTTTAAATGGTTACTGTTGCACCGAGGGACTGAGAGAAACGCAATTTCAATACTGTGTATGTCCTGTACATATTGCAGTTCTGACAATAAAGTTGACTTTGACTTTGACTTTGATCAAATCTACTGTGTTGATGTATGGGGAAAAGCATGTAAAACCATTACTAAGCCTATCTTTATTCTACAGAAAAGAGCTATAAGGATTATTACAAGAAAGTCTTACTGTCATCCTTCAAGTATATTGTTTCATCAATTGAAACTATTGACTTTTTCTGATTTGGTGGACTATAATATTCTTTTAGTAATGTATAAAGCTCAAAATACAATACTACCTCCAAATATTCAAACGCTTTTTGTCAGAAGGAAAAGTTGTTATAATTTAAAGGGAACAGACATTTTTGTAAAACCTAAGTACAGAACCAGTTTAAAGAGTCGGTCTACATCAATACAGGGGATAAGTTTGTGGAATATTTTGGAAAACGATGTAAAAAAAGTAGAGTCTATTTCTATATTTAAAAAAATGATTAAGAATAACTTGTTGAAAAGATATATTTAAATTTTTGTTAATTTTGAAATGTAACTAGAAATGTAAACGTATGATGAGTTCTTTATTTCGTTATACTACTTATAGATGATCATTGTTTTAAATTGATTATTTGAACTGATTATTTTTTAAAAAGGGAGCAGATATGATAAGATTTTTTTCTTCTTCTGCTTCCTTTCATTTTAGATTTGTTTGTCTTGTTTTTTTCTTCCTTGTTTTTCATTATGGTGAATTTTAATTTCAACTTCTTGCTTCAAATCTGAAATGAATGAATAAAAAAAATAAAAAATAAAAGTCTTCTCCCAACGTTTCTGTCCTGTCAGCAGGTCTTGCACCATCAGTTTGAAACTTCAAGTTGCAGCTGCAGCTCAAGTGACGGGAGTTTTTTAAAAATATTTATTTGGTGATAAGACCTGCAGAGCTGAGTATCAGAAACCACCCCCAGCTGCTCATTCCCACGCCCTCAGCCCTGCCACCCTGTCAATGGTTCACCCAGAGACCAGAACCAGAAGCTTTAAGAGCTGCGATCCAGAACCCCGGCGTCGTACGGTGAAACCCAGACCCTCTGCTGTCCCCATGGCGAGCACGTTGACCGTGGTGGCCCTGCTGGCCGTGGTGTCCGGCGGCCTCTGTGAGGAGAAGCAGTTCCTGCAGCGAGCCGGAAAGGCCTTCAACAGCAGGAAGGTCAGATCTGAGACGACCGTGACCAACGGAGAGAAGTTTGGAAACTGGACCTGGCCCGAGATGTGCCCCGAGCACTTCTTTGCTGTTGGATTCAGTGTCAGGGTAACAGCACTTTTTTATTTTAATACGAGCGAGGCACCGCGTGATATGGAAACATGCAGCTTGACTTTGAAATGAAAAAGCATTTCTGCTATTTCATTTTAATTTTCAAATTTGACATTTCAAAATGAATTTTGGTCACTTTTTACAAGGACATATTTTGAAAATTAAATGTTATTTTATTTATCATTTAAATTAATTTACAAATTGAGCAGTCTTGAAGAAGAAAATGAAAATGCAGTTTGGATTATTCATTTTAAATTTTATTTATGAGTCAAAACATGCAGATTTATTTTGAAACTAAGGATCATTTCTATTAATCCATTTTTATTTGAAATATGAGCCATTCCTGCTTCCATACACAGACAAATTCAGAAAAATAAACGTCAGCGTTAAAAGATCCCTGAAGACGACTTGACTGTTAACAGATAAGCAGATTAATTTTATTTATTGCATTTCTGCTTGTTTTCTTGATCAGACTCTTGGCGAGCTGTTTCCTTTAAAACACATGGATCAAACTCAAGGCTCGGGGGCCAAATACGGCCCTGGCTAACATCTAATCTGGCCCCCAAATGTGATATTTTAAAGGTTAAATACTTTTATTTCTTCTCATTTTACTTTTAAACGGAGCATACTTTGTGTATGCTGGTGAAGATTCTCAGTCGTCCAGGAAATGATAAAATCAAAAAAGGCGTTCAATACGAAACAACTGGACTTTATATGTTACAGAAGACGTTTCGCTTCCCATCCGGGGAGCTTTCTCAATTCAAAGAGGAGAGTTTGGTAGTAATGCTTTAAAGGCTGTGAGAAGACACACACACACCTACCTATGTAAACTGAAGGCTGAGATAACACACACACATATGTAAATTGACAAATCACACCTCACACCCGAGTATCTCTCTCAATTCAAAGTGCATCGTGTGGAAGTAAGGCTCTTTTTTTTTACTGACAGAAGACACACAACTGTATGTAAATTGACAAATACTTTGTGTAGTGCACATGACGTGACAGTTGGTCAACTTTGAAACCAAGAAAAAATATTTTGAATTTTTTCGTAATCTTTGATTTTGGTTTGGTAAAAGCGTCAAACGAGGCCGATGAAACTCGTGTTGAGGAACCTGCAGCCAAGAAAACATGTCAGGTTCATGGATTGACTGAAATTAGCTCTTGGTTTGAATTTTTTATTTTTATTTGATTGTCTTTTACAACTGCGTTTGACACCCTTTCAGTTTAAAACAAGCTTACAGGAAGAAAAAAAAGGCGTGACTTTAGCATGTTGTCCACGCTGTAAAACCTGCGATCACGTGTTGAAAGTGTTCACGTTTCCCACGTTTATGTAACATGTGAAAACATGTTTTACCTCACAGGAAGTCCATGTGGCATTTCCTGTAAGTTCAAAAAGTACATATCTAACAAGAGACTTTTATTCTGAAGGATGGTGTTTTATTGTGGAGAAGATTATAGTCATTTAAACTGATTTATTAATTTCATTTAACTTTATTTTAATGACTAGTCTTAAAACCACAAACCATTTGATTAATTAACTGACGGCACGATGGATCAGTGGTTAGCACTGTTGCCTCACAGCAAGAAGGTCCTGGGTTCAATCCCCAGTTGGACCTGGGGTCTTTCTGTGTGGAGTCTGCATGTTCTTCTCATGCTTGGATGAGTTTTCTCTGGGTAAACAGACTAAAAACATGCATGTTAACTGCCTTCAGGCCTTCCTTGTAAAGAGATCTGGGATCTCATGGGATCTGCCTGGTTAAATAAAGGTTAATAAATAAATAATCTTAGCTTTGGAAAAATGTGTTTCCTGTTTGTATATTCAGATGACGCTGAACCTTTAAAACCATCTGTGCTTCAGAAACCAGATAACCAAACCAGTTCTGGGAACTGGTGTGTGTTTCCACAGGTGGAGACGAACCAGTACGGGGCGGACGACACTGCCCTGAACGGAATCCGCCTCTTCTGCGCCAAAGATGGGAACAGAAACTTTGTGTACTACGTGGAGTCCCACGCTGGCCAGTGAGCAGTTCCATCCTTCACGCTTCAGTCAGTCGAGACGTTGAAACAAACACAAAGTCAGATTTTAAAACCAAACAAGTTCAAAACAGATGTTTGCAGCTGGCACTAAAATATAACAGTATATTTACAGTATATATATAATATAACTTAAGTAACCGTTAAGTCAGACATTTAGGTTCTTTAAATGAACAGCTTGATTTTAATTTGTGGGGTTTATTATTTTTAAACAGTTATGTCTGCATATCCTGAAGGACTGGATCTTAAAGATTGTCTGATCTCACACAGATTCTGTTGACGACTTTAAAAAAGGTAAAATATAAAGACGGTTGTTGGTGCTGTTTAGTTTCTACGCGGTGGATCCAGATGAGCAGCGAGTGCATCAACTCCTGATGTGATTAAAATTCAATACGTTAATGAAAATCAGATTTGATCTGCAGGCATGGTGCTCGTCTCGCCTGTTTCCTCCGACTGGTTGTTTCCTTCGTCAGACGTGAGGTAAACAAACCACAGGAAGAGTTGTCTTGCTGCTGCGTCTTCCTCGGGGTTGTCGTGCGAGACGAGAGGACACATCGACACAGTCAACCATACACACCCTCACTCACAGCCAGGGACAGTTAAGAGCTCCTTAGCCTAGCATGCATGTCTGCGTGAGGAAAGTACCTGGAAAAAAATCCACAGGTGCACGGGTAGGTTGTGTAAACGCCACGCTGGAAAGTCGGGAGGCAAACCAGCGACCTTCTCTGTGAGGGGACAGCTCTAAACGATGCTCTACCGTGCCACCCTGTCTTGTAGTAATGCACATCAATAGTAGGGATGAAATTAAAAACATCTGGTCGAAAAGAAGTAGAACTGGAGTTCATCAAGGTTCATGCTCAATAATCCTGGTAAAAAAAACAACACTGGTCATCTGGACAGTTTCTTTTTCTGTTGAGAGACCGACGAAGCCTTTCAGATGAAGGGCCAAACGTCTGTCAACAAAGAAGAAACTGTCCGGACGACCTGACTGAACGGTGTTGGTTGTTTACCTGGATTATTGAGCATGAGCCTTGTGTTTGAGACTGAATGAGGAGCTGATTTCAAGGATTCAAGGTTCTTTATTGTCATTCACATCTCATGTGGTACATGAGGTGGAACCAAATTGTGAACTCAAGGTCCCAGTTACATCCAACAATAGCAAAACTATAAATAGTAAAAGAAACAGTAAATAAGGATCTAAGATATGTGCGAACGCCCAACGGTACGCCAAAAATATCTAAGATCTTTGCTAGTTACTGATCGTGCAAAACACCGAACCAAGCAGCACGATTCTCACAGGTTCAGTTACAGTTTGATACTGCCTGTGCAGCTGGTACTCCAAGGTCACCTCCGAATTTGTGAGCTCTGAGGAGCTGATGAGCATGTACAGTATTATAAAAACACTTCTCGCACACTGTCCGCTGCAGATTGTCGTGACTGGGTTTCAAACATGTAACTGTGCATCTGTGTAAGCCTGTTCTGACCATCTGTCCAGTAAAATTTGATTTAAAAAAATCTTCTGTCGTCGTGTGAGGCTCCTTTGAGTGTGAGTATGCAAAGATATTTTTATCCAACATGGACTCCTTTAGAAACTTTATGGAGGCATCTGTGCAGCTGCAGTGGTATAAGAAAGGTTTCTCACGTGTTCCGAGGTGAAGATAAAACTGTTGATTTGTCTCGTTTCCTGACTTCATTCTCCTCCTTCCAGCTTCGGTGAGTGGTCCCATCCCCAGTACTGCCCCAGCGGGGTTCTCACCTCCTTCCAGATCCGTGTGGAGCCCCACCAGGGCACGTTCGGCGACGACACGGCCGTCAACAACATCAAGTTCCGCTGCAGCAGTAACCCCGTCCTGGAGGCGCCTGGCATGGACTGGGGGGAGTACGGATACTGGAGCAGCCAATGCCAAAGTGGAGGGATCTGCGGCATCGAGACCAAGATGGAGGAGTACCAGTGGGGCCTGGATGATTCCAGCCTCAACGACGTCCGCTTCTACTGCTGTGACAAACCTCAGCAGGTACCGTGGGCAGAGGGCGCCAAGCTCAAGATCCAACACTTGGTGCAAAACATCCCACAACAAAAACTAAAATACTCCAGAACAAAAACTTAGTCCAAAATACCCCCCAAAAAACTTTGTGAAAAACACTCCAGAACAAAAACTTAGTCCAAAACACTCCCAAATAAAAACTTGGTCCAAAATACTCCCAAACAAAATCATAGTCCAAAAGACTCCAGAACAAAAACTTAGTCCAAAATACTCCCAAACAAAAACTTTGTGAAAAACACTCCAGAACAAAAACTTAGTCCAAAATACTCCCAAACAAAATCATAGTCCGAAAGACTCCAACCAAAAACTTATTCCAAAATACTCCAGAACAAAAACTTAGTCCAAAATACTCCAGAACAAAAATTTAGTCCAAAATACTCCCAAATAAAAACTTAGTCCAAAATACTCCCAAATAAAAACTTAGTCCAAAACACTCCAGAAAAAAAAAACTTAGTCCAAAACACTCGAGAGAAAAAAATTTGTCCAGAATCCTTCAAACAAAAACTTAGTCCAAAATACTCCAGAACAAAAACTTAGTCCAAAATCCTTCCAACCAAAAACTTATTCCAAAATACTCCAGAACAAAAGCTTAGTCCAAAATACTCCAGAACAAAAATTTAGTCCAAAATACTCCCAAATAAAAACTTAGTCCAAAATACTCCCAAATAAAAACTTAGTCCAAAACACTCCAGAACAAAAACTTAGTCCAAAATCCTTCCAACCAAAAACTTATTCCAAAATACTCCAGAACAAAAGCTTAGTCCAAAATACTCCAGAACAAAAATTTAGTCCAAAATACTCCCAAATAAAAACTTAGTCCAAAATACTCCCAAATAAAAACTTAGTCCAAAACACTCCAGAAAAAAAAAACTTAGTCCAAAACACTCGAGAGAAAAAAATTTGTCCAGAATCCTTCAAACAAAAACTTAGTCCAAAATACTCCCAAATAAAAACTTAGTCCAAAACACTCCAGAACAAAAACTTAGTCCAAAACACTCGAGAGAATTTTTTTGGTCGAAAATCCTTCAAACAAACTTAGTCCAAAACACTCCCAAATAAAAAAATAGTCCAAAACACTCCAGAACAAAAACTTAGTTCAAAATACTCCCAAATAAAAACTTAGTCCAAAACACTCCAGAACAAAAACTTTGTCCAAAATACTCCAGAACAAAAACTTAGTCCAAAATACTCCCAAATAAAAACTTAGTCCAAAACACTCTAGAACAAAAACTTAGTCAAAAATACCCCAGAACAAAAACTTAGTCCAAAATACTCCCAAATAAAAACTTAGTCCAAAATACTCCAGAACAAAAACTTAGTCCAAAACACTCCAGAACTAAAACTTAGTCCAAAACACTCCAGAACAAAAACTTAGTCCAAAATACTCCCAAATAAAAACGTAGTCCAAAATACTCCAGAACAAAAACTTAATCCAAAATACTCCCAAATAAAAACTTAGTCCAAAATACTCCCAAATAAAAACTTAGTCCAAAACACTCCAGAACAAAAACTTAGTCCAAAATACTCTCAAATAAAAACTTAGTCCAAAATACTCCCAAATAAAAACTTAGTCCAAAACACTCCAGAACAAAAACTTAGTCCAAAACACTCCGGAACAAAAACTTAGTCCAAAATACTCCAGAACAAAAACTTAGTCCAAAATACTCCAGAACAAAAACTTAATCCAAAATACTCCCAAATAAAAACTTAGTCCAAAATACTCCCAAATAAAAACTTAGTCCAAAACACTCCAGAACAAAAACTTAGTCCAAAATACTCTCAAATAAAAACTTAGTCCAAAATACTCCCAAATAAAATTTTAGTCCAAAACACTCCAGAACAAAAACTTAGTCCAAAACACTCCAGAACAAAAACTTAGTCCAAAATACTCCCAAATAAAAACTTAGTCCAGAACACTCCAGAACTAAATACTTTCTATGAACTACAGGAAGATTTGTTTTAGTTTATGTGAAAAGCAGCTGTTCTTACATGAGATGAAACAGCAATAATATTAAACATTTTCTCTTCCCAAAACATGGAGCAGTTTATGAGAGAAAAAAAAAATACAAACTAGCATTGTCTTGACATAAAAACAACACATTTGTCACTCGCACCGGTGAGGTCACAGCTCGTAATTGTCAAAAACCTGTTTCCCACTGATTACTGATATTAGTGGATTCTTACCACTGATTAAATTTCATAATCTTGTACTGCTGTCATCTTAATTACATCTGAACTGTGACCTCACTGGTGCAGGGTTTATTCAGAACCCACTTGGAGAATTTATCCTCTGTTTCTGTGGTAACAAACCAGTTATCCCTTGGCTATGTGTTACCCAGTAAGTACTGGTTAACCACTCATTAGCTCCTGATTTGTTCCTGAGGTGTTCCCTAGTAGTTAATCAAATTTTGTGTACCTTATTATAACGTGTTACCAATTAATCCATCCCTCCATCCATCCATTAGCTTTACCCACATCTTCATCGGCCCAAACATGTCAATGATTGTGTACTTGGTAACAAAACTTTATGTAGTCTGGTACTAACAGGTTACAGACGTCATATACCTGGTACTTACAGGGAACACTTGGAGTGTACCTGGTACTTGCAGGTTACGTGGTACAAACACAGTCTTTATGAGTTGTGATAGTTCTCTGATACAGACGGGGCACATACCTGGTACCTCTTGGTACATACCTGTATGTACCAGTACTGACAAGGTATGTAATTCAAGAACTTTCTGTGTTCTTCTTATGAGGACCTGACATGCTTCTGCTGTTCTATTTAAAATGATCTGATTAAGTTTTAATAACCGGTATGTTGACTGATGCCGACTGATGCCGTTTATTCAGGCCATCACTAACTCTTGTGTAGATTTTTTTTTTAAAGGACTGCTGGTTTGATAATGTTGTTTTTAATTATCCTTTATTTTACCAAGAGAAACTCAATGAAGTTACAATCTTATTTACAGCAGTGCTCTAATCAAACCTGGCAACACAACTCACAATAAAACAACTTTAATAACAATAACAAGCAATAAAATAAACTGTTAATATCTTCTTAAAACAGGGATCATAACTAAAATATAACTATTTTAATCTGATAAAACTCTTACAACACGATGATGTTAAAAAAACATGAAATATATTTAATGAAACCAGTACATTTATTTACAGACTAGACTGGAGTTTAATTACAATTGTCTGTTTTTTCACCTAAACTCTTACTTTGTGGTATTTGTGTAAGCGCATACATGTTTTTCCACTTTATCACCGTGCAGTGTGTATTCTGGAAAACAGGGTTAAAACGTAGAAATGATTTAAACGTGACTTTCTAACGAGCACTTCTCTGCTTTTGTTTGACAGTGATCAGCAGGTGAAGCTTCATCCCAGTTCGTCTCCACCATCAACCCAAAGATGATAAATAATAAAACGTTCATTCAAACAGCTCGTGTTCCTGTCAAGAGTCAGTTATTGCTGCAGTTTGGTCCTTTGTCTCCAACTGAAACGTTTCGACAGCCAAGTTTGAGACAGTTCAGTTATAAACGTGTATCTTCAATAAACGAGGACATTTAAATAAATCAAGTCTCGTCAGAGAGTTGTGTTTTCATCTGTGTCCACAGAGCTGGTCGAGCAGAGAGGTGCTGAGGCAGCAGTTTCTCTGAGTTCCTGCAGGAACCAAACTAATTAAGAATTGACAAGCGAGCGAGTGTTAATTAATTTACAGTTTAAGACCTGACAGAGGTTGATAAGACACCGACTGGCGTGCACACAGAGGTAATTGTGTTCATTAATCTGTGAGCGGTTAATCTGCTAACAGGGTGTGTGTGAGGAGGGTCGAACCGGAGGTCGTTATCTGACTCTGAAGTGATGAGGCTTTTTCCAAAGATTCTGCAAGTCAAGACAAAGGGATTCGACTTCCTGACCCGCGGCTGAAGAACCCCTTGCAGCTGACCTCGGCTTGACCTTCAAACTGCTCTGGACAAGATGGAGACGGAGGCTCAAGGGTTCTTCTTGTCCCCCAAGATGAGCGGAGATGCTGGAATCAGCAGGAAGAAAACCAGCGAAGAACTCTGCAGCTTGAACCATAAAAGTTCTGAAAACAACAACAACAACAGCAACAACAACAACAACAACAACAACAACAACAACAACAACAAGCCCTCTCACACAGAAAACAACAAAACAACCACTGGAGCTCTTCTTTGGATCAAAACATGCAGAAGTCAAAGACTTTACAGCCAACTTCCTGGAAAACAGTGAAAACTTTGATCAAATTAAAGGAAACTGTAAAATATTTAGTTCAGTAGTTTCCACCTGCTGCTCACACTGAAGAACTTTGTCTCTGTCTTTGCTGAAACTTATTTTTTATTACACAGATTTAGATTTATGAACCAGCATCCGAACCTTTGTCTTTGTTAAATATTACACAGAATTAATTACAAGCAACTCAAGCATTGTAATAATAATAACAATAATAATAATAATAATAATAATAATAATAATTGTAATAATGCAAAGGTTCTGATGAATACTGGAGACATTTTGCTGATTTTGTTTAATTTTAGGCCTGAAGCAACACATGTAGAAGTTCTGATCAGTGTTTGGATCTGAGCTTCACACAATTCTCTCTGATTCTCAGAATGTTCACGTTTTGTACCGACAATAAAAAAAACAGTGTTTGTCTCTTTCAGGACCCAAATAAGAAATAAACAAAACAATTTAAAACAATAATCTAGCAAAACTCTAATCAATTAATAGTTGAGGAGGGTGGGGTTTCTGAAGCCAGATTCAAAGAGCAGGTGTACAGATGAACAGGTGAGCAAATGGACAGGTGAGCAGGCGGACAGGTGAGCAGGTGGACAGGTGAGCAGGCGGACAGGTGAGCAGGTGGACAGGTGAGCAGGCGGACAGGTGAGCAGGTGGACAGGTGAGCAGGCGGACAGGTGAGCAGGTGGACAGGTGAGCAGGTGGACAGGTGAGCAGGTGGACAGGTGAGCAGGTGGACAGGTGAGCAGGTGGACAGGTGAGCAGGTGGACAGGTGAGCAGGCGGACAGGTGAGCAGGTGGACAGGTGAGCAGGTGGACAGGTGAGCAGGTGGACAGGTGAGCAGGTGGACAGGTGAGCAGGCGGACAGGTGAGCAGGTGGACAGGTGAGCAGGTGGACAGGTGAGCAGGTGGACAGGTGAGCAGGTGGACAGGTGAGCAGGTGGACAGGTGAGCAGGCGGACAGGTGAGCAGGTGGACAGGTGAGCAGGTGGACAGGTGAGCAGGTGGACAGGTGAGCAGGTGGACAGGTGAGCAGGTGGACAGGTGAGCAGGTGGACAGGTGAGCAGGTGGACAGGTGAGCAGGTGGACAGGTGAGCAGGTGGACAGGTGAGCAGGTGGACAGGTGAGCAGGTGGACAGGTGAGCAGGTGGACAGGTGAGCAGGTGGACAGGTGAGCAGGTGGACAGGTGAGCAGGTGGACAGGTGAGCAGGTGGACAGGTGAGCAGGTGGACAGGTGAGCAGGCGGACAGGTGAGCAGGTGGACAGGTGAGCAGGTGGACAGGTGAGCAGGTGGACAGGTGAGCAGGCGGACAGGTGAGCAGGTGGACAGGTGAGCAGGTGGACAGGTGAGCAGGTGGACAGGTGAGCAGGTGGACAGGTGAGCAGGTGGACAGGTGAGCAGGTGGACAGGTGAGCAGGTGGACAGGTGAGCAGGTGGACAGGTGAGCAGGTGGACAGGTGAGCAGGTGGACAGGTGAGCAGGTGGACAGGTGAGCAGGCGGACAGGTGAGCAGGTGGACAGGTGAGCAGGTGGACAGGTGAGCAGGTGGACAGGTGAGCAGGTGGACAGGTGAGCAGGTGGACAGGTGAGCAGGTGGACAGGTGAGCAGGTGGACAGGTGAGCAGGTGGACAGGTGAGCAGGTGGACAGGTGAGCAGGTGGACAGGTGAGCAGGTGGACAGGTGAGCAGGTGGACAGGTGAGCAGGCGGACAGGTGAGCAGGTGGACAGGTGAGCAGGTGGACAGGTGAGCAGGTGGACAGGTGATGATTGTAATGTCTGGGTGCTCAATAAGTTACAGAAGCGTGAGGAGTTAAAGGCATCATCATGTCAGACAGGTGACTCTGACAGGAGGAGGTTCTGGGAATCAGGTGCTGACATTAGAACAAGTTGTAGTTTATGGCAAAATTTAGCAGGTAAACCAAAACTAAAACGCTACAAAGGTTTTAACATATTTACTAAACTCATTAGAATTAGATGTGAAACGTTAACAACTGAACAAATAATTTGTTATTTATTTTAACTGTTAATGGTTCTTATCATCACTGATGGTGATTAAATCTCATTTTACATTAATGTTTCTATCTACTTTAGTTTCCCTCATTCAGCATTTACCACACCTGTTAAACATCGTCTCCCCCATTTTTTTTTTTTTTACCATTCGTGTCATTAATTTACACACAAAGTTACAAACCAACATGTCTTAATCACAAAAGAAAACGTGGAAAGTTATTTATTGTGAAAT
>JBBPBX010043060.1:0-15426 GCA_038048925.1 Garcialebias charrua | reverse complement strand
TTTTTTTTGTCATTTAGGTAGTACTGTAATTTAATTTTATGTCCTCAATGCGTCTCAGGTCGGGGAGTGATTAAAAAAAAGATGTTGTGAAACCTGACACCAGGCTGACAGAAATGTAAACACAGAGGTGCTCACGGATGGAGCGAGGAGGAAGTGTTGTCTAGCTTCAAAAACACTGTAAAAACTATTACTGTATTTGTTTGCTAAAAATTATAGCAAAGATGTGTCTGAGCTTAAAGCTGCAGTATGTCGTTTCTGGAGCATGCTGGACTTAAAAAAATTTTGAACAGAGACACCTTTTTGATCCCTCCCCCTTGCTCTCGGCTGACCTGCAACTCACACTCCTTAGCTCAGTGTTTTTCAACCACTGTGCCTAGGCACACTAGTGTGCCGCGATTGATCGTCAGGTGTGCCTTGGAAATTATCAAAAAAGCCGCCCCCCCCCCCTTTCTACAACCTCTTTAAATTTAAGACCACATTGTTGTGGTACTGTTCGGGTGTATATTTGAAGACATGTTAAGTGCAATTTGAAATAAGAAATATAAAATATGATAAAAAATACATTTTTGTGTTTATTTCATTCCTATTCAAGACGCTTTGATAAGAATGACTATATATTTAATATACCGGTAGGCGGATACAGTGTATCTATGTTTACGATTTTGGTTGGTGGTGTGCCTCGGGATTTTTTTCAATGAAAACACTGTGCCTTGGCTCAAAAAAGCTTGAAAAACACTGCCTTAGCTCCTCCTCCACAGCATGGCCTGTCTCGTGACTGGCCAGGCGGGGTTGGGACCAGTGGTGGAGAAAGTACTCAAACACTGTACTTGAGTAAAAGTACAAATAAACAGACAAAAATGTACTCTAGTAAAAGTAGAAGTACCATATTAATGTTTTTACTTAAGTAAAAGTAAATAAGTACTTGCTTTTAAAAATACTTAAAGTATTAAAGTAAAAGTACTTGCTGAACGTATTAGCTAATGCAATGGTCTACAAAATCATTAAGTATGCGTACTGTATGTATATTTTCTGTAATACAATAGTATAGTAATAATATAGTATATATAGTATAATAGTAATAATAGTGTTGTATCAGTTTAATGAACAATGATGCAGATAATACATGTTTTTATTGTGTTTACTCTGTGACACAGTTCACACTTGGACTTGTGATTCTGTGTATCAGAATTTCAGGGATGACCTGCAGAGTTAAATGTCATTAATTAAAATAGGAAAGAGGAATGATTATATCTTTGAACGTTTTTATTTAACACAAAGTAAAACCATTGTGTCATTTTAACTGCAGTAAAAACATTTAAGTAAAAAATTGTCTGTTTAAAAAAAGGAGCATTAGACCTAACAAAGGAACAGGCTCTGATCAATTCAACTCCAATTAAAATACTGTCTAGTCAACCTTGTAATGGGTCAATAGTGAACAATATTTTAACTTCCTGACACCATTTTCAAAACTTGGACCCAAGTGTCGAGACATTTGGAGACATCTCTCGTCTCCTAACATCCCATGAACTGACACATTTTAATATTGCAGCAAGAATTTCTTGTTCAAGTTCAGAAGAAGTTGGTTTTTAAAGTTTTTTTGAGTCCAGTATGGCTCTTTTGGGAGAGAGAATCTGTCCTGCTGTACTGAACAGTCTTTCAATACTCTTTCAATAATATTTCAACAGTCATTCAATAGTCTTTCAATAAGGCCATGGGTGGTGTGTATCTTCTGGCTGAATCTCCGTGGTGGAATCCATTATGAGTGTGTTAGTGGTGCTGTGGGTGCTCCCAGCTCAATGACGTATACACTAGAATATACATCATTGGTCCAGCTCTTCTTGCATGTGGGTCTAATGTTACCTGTCCACTTTGCAGTGATTCAATGGACCAACTCCCCTCTTTACATCAGTTACTTTCAAACTAACGACAAATCAAAAAGCTGCAACGTGAATGTAACTTGTAACTCAACACATTATAGAAATGTAGTGTAGTAGAAAGTACAGATACTTCATGTAAAATGTAGTGCAGTAAAAGTACCGGTACCCACATTTAATTCTACTTAAGTAAAGTACAGATACATGAAAAATGTACTTAAGTACAGTAACAAATTATTTGTACTTAGTTACATCCCACCACTGGTTGGGACAGGCGGGGGATGGACGTGAGAAGCTCGTTCATGAACCAAACTCTGTTTTTATTGGCTGGTTAACGGCGGGTCACTGTGGGTTTTTAGAAATGCTTTTAGTAACACCTGGAGAAGCCAGAGGACTATAGTTTTTTTTCAGAGATTACCTGTCTAACATCAGTCTGTCAGGAGATAGTGACAGAGTGAAGAAATATGTTAAAAATATATTTTTAGAAAAGTTACATGAAGCAGCTTTAATAAATTCACGTAATGGTCAAACCTGCTGGATTTAATTTGTTTCGCTTTGACGTCTTCCAAACGGTCACAAAAATAAATTATAAATAAATCAAATTTCAGCTCAAACATCTCCTACAGCTAATGGGTTGTAAATATCCATCCAGTGATTACTTTCTGTAAGATTCATTCAAATCTGTCGTGTGGTTCTGGAGATATTTTGCTAACAAACACTAGTTCAGACCTACCTCCAGAGTTCAGGAGGCCGGGCTGCGACAGAGTGAGTCCGAGCAGAGGAGGCTTTTTTCGGACACATGAGCTGGGAACAGTCGGTGGACCCTAGCGGCCGAAAGTGGTACTGCTACCCCTAGCGGCCAAAAGTGGTAATAAAGTAACTTAGTAATCTAACATAGTTACTTTCCAAATCAAGTAATCAGTAACTTAACTAAATTACTTTTCCCAAGGACTAATCAGTAACTTAAAGTGTAACTTACCCCACGTCCAGAGATAGCCCCGCCCCAGCCCAGGATTTGAAAAATGCAGAAAAATGGGAGTGTCAACAGACACCGCCGAAAGGAGGGGGAGGCAGGTGGTGGGTGAGCGAGGAGGTGCGGCCAGGACGAGAGACTGTCATTGTTTCTGAATGTTAAAATTACATTAGTAATAAACCACTTAAAACAAGCAACACAAAGTATTATTATGTAGATGTATTTATCTATTCTCACCCGATCTATCCGAAACAAAAGGCTTAAAAAAAATAAAATGCCGTGACCGGGATTCGAACCCCGGTCCATTGGGTGCCAATCCAGTTTACCTCTCGACCAACCTGGCAATTACGCAAGAGCAGTCCTTCATAGTATAAGAAACAACTACAACCACCTACTTTTAGAACGCTGGAGTTTTGATTAGATTTTGATGAAGTGAAAAGTATTCTTAAAATAAATAAGTTGCTAATCTGAAAAGTATATCAATCAGTGGTGCTTGTATGTTACAGACTGTCGCAACGCGAGTGTGTGTGTGTGTGCGCGCAGACAGAAAGGAGGAAGACAGAGACAATCTCTGCAAGGGGAGTGGCTATGGCTGAACCTCTTTTATACTCAGGCAGGAGACGATGTGACGTCACAACTGAGCAGCCATGTCACAACTGAGCATAGGGCGGCCGTGGTGTAGTGGTAATGGCAGTCGTCTCCCGATCGGAAAGTTGGCGGTTCGACTCCCGGGACCCGCACCATGTGTCGTTGTGTCCTTGGGCAAGACACTTAACCCTGAGTTGCTCCCGGTAGGACTGGAAAGCACCTTGCATGGTAGTCTGCCGCCACCGGTTTATGAATGTGTGTAGCATTCAATATATGTGTAGCACTTTGAGATTTTCAGTAATGAAAAGTGCGTTATAAATTGAATTAATTATTATTATTATTATTATTATTATTGAACTAATAGTAAAATTAACGTGCAATTCACCAGTTCAACCCATAGGACTACGGTAAACACGTTTTTAGACCAAATATTGCCGATTTACACAAATACGCACAAATACATGAAAATTAACGCAGAAATAGTGCTATGAAACATTTTAAACACATTCTAGGGAGTTTATCAGCTAAAAAAAGTTAAATTTGGGTTTAGTTTCACTTTAACTAAGTTACTTTTTCAATGTAACTATGCCATCACTGCCTGCAATGCTGTCTCACTTGTGAAGGTTTGTTCCAGGTTTCTAGCTGCAGTGTGTGATCCTCTGCACTCATGTGCATGAACGACAGTCTTTGTAAGTTCAAAGTTTTTGTCTATGCATTGTGCCGTAAGACTAATCATGCTAACGAGGCTCACACGACATCCAAATGTCTGTGGTAAAACTCACTCAACAAATCGTGCTATCAGCTATCAACTTCTCAATTACGTCCGAAACGACGGCTTGTAACACGGGTAACGTTACGTCGGAAAAATATCTCTGACTGGGGACGGTGTAGCGAGGCTCAACATACGCCATACATCCTCGGATTCTGATATCCTTACCAACGAAAAATCAAACTTCCACACCGCCGACATTTTGAATTTTCCTCTCCGGTAGGCGCACGTGACGTTGAACACTTAAATGAAGATGATGTTAATGTTGATATCGCTAAGAACCAGCTGTTTGTGGACTTTAGTGGACTGCAGCAAGAGTTTTTAACCTAAACCATGGTTTGCAACCCTTCATGACAGAGAGAGTCTGTGTATAATGAATGAATATAATATACAAGTTTAACTTTTGGAATGGAATTACTGAAATAAATCAACTTTTTCATGATATTCTAATTTTATGATCAGCAACTGTTTTTGTTTTATCATCTTCTTATAGCCAGTCAGGATGTCTTTCTCACTGAATTTGTTTCAGAGGTTTTTCTGACGTTCGACATTAGATGTTGTTTTGAGGTGATCAGTGAACTCAACAAGTGATGTTTGTGTGAATATCAAGTTTCAACTCTCCTTAATGTTTGTGTTTCACTGTTCCCTACAGATGTTCAGCAGATGATGCTGATTGTAGAAGAAACTTCTGAAGAATGGAAGTCTGATGTGGACCAGAAAGACCCAGAGCCCCTCCATATGAAGCTTCATCAGCACCAAGTGGAAGATACAGTACATCTTCCATCCAGCTGCTCAGCTGACCATATGAATGCATCAAATGTTGAAGAGGACTGTGGAGGAGCAGAAACTACCAGGAACTCAGCCCTAAATACTAATGAAGATGATTCCAGCTCTTCAGAGACTGAAGACAGTGTGGATGATGAGGATGTAAATGATCCTGATTCTCAGCTGAAAGACTTGTCAGACACTGGATCAGAACCTGAAGACAGTGACAAAGACTGGACAGAGAGCAGGACTCCTGAGTCAGGTGTAAACATTGTTAACAAATCTTGCAGCTTTTCTGAGTGTGAGAAACAATTTCTCCACAATCCATCTGTCCAGAGAATCAAGACGGGTCATTCAAGAATAAAATCCTCAAGTTGTTTGGTTAGTGAGAAATGTTTTAGAGTGAAGAAAACTGGAGACTCAAACAAAAAAATCCCGCCAAGACACAAATCATTTAGTTGTGATGTTTGTGAACAAAGGTTTGTAAACAAGTCATATTTAAGCAGACATATGAGAATCCACATGGGACATAAACAGTTTCCTTGTGATGTCTGTGGACATAAGTTTAGAGATAAGTCAAATTTAAACATACACATGAGAATCCACACAGGACAGAAACCATTTGCTTGTAATGCTTGTGGACACAGATTTGGACACAAGTCAAATTTAAATACACACATGAGAATCCACACTGGACAAAAACCATTTGCTTGTGAGGTTTGTGGACAAATGTTTGGAAACAAGTCCCATTTAAACAGACACATGAGAATCCACACAGGACAAAAACCATTTACTTGTGATGTTTGTGAACAAAGGTTTGGACAAAAGTCACATTTAAACATGCACATGAGAATTCACACAGGACATAAACCATTTCCTTGTAATGATTGTGGACAAAGGTTTAGACACAAGTCACATTTAAATAGACATATGAGAATCCACACAGGACATAAAACATTTGCTTGTGATGTTTGTGAACAAAAGTTTGGACAAAAGTCACATTTAAACATGCACATGGGAATCCACACAGGACATAAACCGTTTTCTTGTGATGTTTGTGGACAAAGGTTTAGAGATAAGTCAACTTTAAACAGACACATGAGAATCCACACAGGACAGAAGCCATTTGCATGTGATGTTTGTGGACGAAAGTTTACAGACAAGTCAACTTCAAACAGACACATGAGAATCCACACAGGACAGAAACCATTTGCATGTGATGTTTGTGGACAAAAGTTTAGAGAAAAGTCTACTTTAAACTCACATATGAGAATCCACACAGGACAGAAACCATTTGCTTGTGATTTTTGTGGACTAACATTTGGGCACAAATCAAATTTAAACAGACACATGAGAATCCACACAGGATGAAAAAACTGTTAAATGTATTGTGACATGATGGTGGAAATTTGCATATTTGTCAGATCATATATATCTTATATCATTGAGCTCTGTTCGTTTTTGCAAAATAAATTATAAATATATTAAAATTTCATTCTAAATTATGGTAATTTTTTCTCTGGGATACGCCCCTAAAATTCTGCGCATTTCCGCAATGCGTCATCAGTGACGTGACAACGGGAAGAAGGCAGAGCTTTGCCCGTTTGTCTGGTGTTTTTTTAACTGCTTGCCATACAGATTCATTTCCTGAAGGATCGCCTCTTTTATTTGTGTAACTTGAAAAATGCCGTCACGTTGTAGCGCATTTGGGTGTTCTAATATCAGCAGTGAGCAAGTGAGCCTTCACAAATTTCCAAAAGATGAGAAACTTCGACAAGAATGTACCAGACAAGGACCGGTGGGTTCCTACTAAGAGTCGTATGTCTGCAGCGACCATTTTACAGCCGATTGTTTTCAGGAAAGACCTGGTATAAAATAATCTTTAGGATTACCAGTAAGCTGTAGAATACTTTTAAAACCGGATGCTATTCCTACTATTTTTAAAATAAAATCTACAGAATAAAGTGCCACAGGAGCTACCATGTCAAAACAACGCAGGGACCATCGGAAGACTGTCCAGGAGATGAGTAAGTCTTTGTGTAAACATAATCGGAGGTGTGTAGTGTTTTAGATTATAAACTATATATTTTACGTGAGTTCATGTTGTTTTACTTTATACACTGTGAGTGTATAAAGCCAATTATCACGGCAGATTCTTTATGTTCGCTGCTAACAAGCTAGCCGAATCAGTAGCACACACACTTTTCTAATAATGTATTTTTAAATTATGTCTGCGCGATCAGGTAACATCTGTAGTTTCTTTTTATTCGGGGAGGGTTTATTAATGAGAGTTTTGGATGATTTACTGTCTTAAAATGATATATCTCAGACGCGACCGGGACTCTGTTAGCCGAGATAGCTGCTAACAAACATTAGCCGAGAGACGGGAGCAAACACGTAGCTATTTATGTATTTTTAAATTATGTCTGCGCGATCAGGTAACATCTGTAGTTTCTTTTTATTCGGGGAGGGTTTATTAATGAGAGTTTTGGATGATTTACTGTCTTAAAATGATATATCTCAAACGCGACCGGGACTAAGCTGAGATAGCTGCTAACACACTAGCCGAGATACAGGCCACGTTGCTATTTCTGTATTTTTAAATTATGTCTGCGCGATCAGGTAACATCTGTAGTTTATTTTTATTCGGTGAGGGTTTATTAATGAGAGTTTTGGATGATTTACTGTCTTAAAATGATATATCTCAGACGCGACTGGGACTAAGCAGAGATAGCTGCTAACAAACATTAGCCGAGAGACGGGAGCAAACACGTAGCTATTTATGTATTTTTAAATTATGTCTGCGCGATCAGGTAACATCTGTAGTTTCTTTTTATTCGGGGAGGGTTTATTAATGAGAGTTTTGGATGATTTACTGTCTTAAAATGATATATCTCAGACGCGACCGGGACTAAGCAGAGATAGCTGCTAACAAACATTAGCCGAGAGATGGGAGCAAACACTTAGCTATTTATGTATTTTTAAATTATGTCTGCGCGATCAGGTAACATCTGTAGTTTCTTTTTATTCGGGGAGGGTTTATTAATGAGAGTTTTGGATGATTTACTGTCTTATTATATCTCAGACGCGACCGGGACTAAGCAGAGATAGCTGCTAACACACTAGCCGAGATACAGGCCACTTTGCTATTTATGTATTTTTAAATTATGTCTGCGCGATCAGGTAACATCTGTAATTTCTTTTTATACGGGGAGGGTTTATTAATGAGAGTTTTGGATGATTTACTGTCTTATTATATCTCAGACGCGACCGGGACTAAGCAGAGATAGCTGCTAACACACTAGCCGAGATACAGGCCACGTTGCTATTTATGTATTTTTAAATTATGTCTGCGCGATCAGGTAACATCTGTAATTTCTTTTTATACGGGGAGGGTTTATTAATGAGAGTTTTGGATGATTTACTGTCTGATTTACTGATGATTTACTGTCTTAAAATGAGCTAAAACAGTAGCTAAGGCTTTCCAGTTACTGCAATCCGCTTTTGACATCATCCAGTCAGATTTGTTCCGTCTCAAACTTGTCCTAAATGCTGATAAAACAAAAGGGATGTTTTTTTCAAATAGGAAGGCGGTTCCAGCAGATCCTCCTCTGATTTTATCTTCAAATGGTGTCCCTATTGAGTTTGTTGATTCCTATAAATATCTGGGTATCCTGATCGATTCACATCTCTCTTTTAAACTCCACGTGGAAAACCTAGTGAAGAAACTGAAAGTTAAACTGGGTTTCTTTTTCAGAAACAGATCATGTCTGTGGTGTATTTACCCCCATGGTTTTCTGGAGTTGGTACAGTCCAAGTTCAGTGAGATGCGCAAGCACTCACGCTCTTTTTGTCCTCTCTCGGTTTCCTTACTTCAATAAAGAAATACGTAAAAATGGTCCGAGCCTCCTCTGCTCCTTAAGACATAACAACTGGCGACGAGGATATATTTTTCCTTCTTCTTTTTGGGGAGAGACGACGTCAAGTGTCAGTACTAGTGAGTACAATGGCTCAAGTTGGCAAAATAGATGACTTCAGACCAGAGGCTGAGCCGTGGACAGCTTATATCGAGCGGCTAGAGCAGTACCTGGAAGCTAACGACATTGACGAAGAAAAGCACGTGGCGGTGTTGCTAAGTGTAATGGGTGCTCAAGCATACGGACTTTTACGAAACTTGGTACAGCCTGAAAAACCAAAAGACAAGACTTTTGGCGAAATTGTGAACATTTTGAAAGAACACTATGAACCCAAGCCCTTATTAGTTGCTGAACGTTTCCGTTTTAATAGATGCAACCAGAAGGCGAGTCAGACTGTCGCCCAGTATGTCGCAGAGCTCAAACAACAAGCAGCTAACTGTGATTTTGGTGCGTCGCTGGATTCTGCACTGAGGGATCGGTTCGTAAGTGGAATAAAAAACGAAGCGTGCCAGAGGAGGTTACTTTCAGAGGACCGGCTGACCTTTGCAAAAGCTTTGGAAATTGCACTCAACATGGAGACTGCAGACAGAGACACTCGAGAGCTGAGAGGCGCTGGAGGTGAATGGGCTAGTGAGGCAAACATTCACAAGGTGAGGCCAATAAAAACAAATATGTGCTACAGATGCAAAGGAAAAAATCACAATGCAAATGAATGTCATTTCAAAGAGACTAAATGTCATAATTGTGGAAAGATTGGACACATAAAGAAAGCATGTCGGGCTAAAGTACAAAAGAGTCATGAAAAAACTGTGCCAAACAGGAGAAGCAGAGAGACAAAGTATGTGACAGCTGAGGCAGACCCCGAAGAGGAGTTAGCCATTTTGACTGTTAATACTGAGGATGAGGAACGATATAAAGCAACATTTGCAATTGACAATGTTGATTTAGAAATGGAAATTGACACAGGAGCAGCAAAGAGTGTCATTTCACATCCTACATACTTAAAGAAGTTCTCTCACCTGCCCTTGCAGCCAGCTAAAGTGAAACTCAAAGCTTACAATGGTGGGTGTATTGGTGTTTTGGGACAGTTTGTAGCAAAAGTGGAGTATGAAGGCCAAGTCATAGATTTGCCACTGTTGGTTGTTAAAGGACATGGTGCTTCACTATGTGGAAGGAACTGGTTGACAAAACTCCGGCTTAACTGGCAGCAGATTAAGTACATGGGCGAGTTACAACACACATCGCTCGATACGCTTTTGGATGTTTACAGTGATGTATTCAAAAACGAGTTGGGCACATTGAAAGACATTAAAGCTACCATCGTGGTCAAACCTGAGGTGCCGCCTAAATTTTGTAAACACAGGCCCCTCCCATTCGCGATGAAGGAAAGGGTGGAAAAAGAACTTGAAAGACTGGAACAATGTAACATCATTACACCTGTGAGACACAGCGAGTGGGCAGCACCAATAGTGCCGGTGCTAAAGAGGGATGCTTCCATCCGCTTATGTGGGGATTACAAAGTGTCAGTGAACCAAGCCCTTGAAGCCGACACATACCCTCCTCCACGTTTGGAGGAATCTGGAGAGGAACCACAGGCTCAGCAGGAGGTGATGGACAAAAATGAACAAGAGCTAAATGAGGAACAACCAGACAAAGACAGAGGTTGTTCTCCCTCTGTGAGCCAGTCAGAGGATGTAAAGGAGGAGAGCTTCAGAGAGAAGAAACCACATGATGCTCAGGAGGAGCAACAGGAGGAGCAGGAGCTACAGGAGGAGCAGGAGCCGGCTCCAAAGAGACCTGCTCGAAGAGGACGGCCACCAAAGGCTGCAGCTGCAGAAGATTCAGATACAAAGGAGCATAACGCAGATGAAGATGAAGCTGCAGGACACCCAGACACTCAGAAGACTGTGTCCACAAGTGAAGCAGCAGTGAAGAGAAAGAGATCAGAGGAAATGGAAAAATCCTGGAAAAGACTACATATAGACTTTGCTGGACCTTTCCTCGGTAACATGTTCATGATCGTGGTCGACTCATATTCAAAGTGGTTGGAGGTGTTTCGTATGCCACACATTACAACACAGGCCACAGTGACAAGGCTAAAGAGACTGTTTGCTTCATATGGACTTCCTGAGCAAATAGTCACAGACAATGCTACCACTTTCACTTCTGCGGAGTTCCAAACGTTTGTGACACAAAATGGCATTTTGCACACAACAAGTGCGCCGGGACATCCTGCCACAAACGGGTTGGCTGAAAGGTATGTGCAGACGTTCAAGGTGGGCATGAAAAAACTGGCACACCACCCCGGCAACGTTGATGACAAACTTTCTTCGTTTCTGCTACGGTACCGTGTGACACCAAATTGCACGACGGGTCAGTCTCCTGCAGAATTGTTCCTACACAGACACATTCGTACCAGATTGGATTTCATCAAACCAAACACCAAGGAGACAGTTCGGAGAAAACAGTATCGACAAAAAGCCCAGCATGACTTCACAGCTGTGGATCGCTCCTTCTCTGTGGATGATGCTGTGTATCTTCGCAACACAGGGGGAGGGACTCACAAGTGGATACCTGGACAGGTTGTAAGACGAACTGGTCCGGTCTCTTATGAAGTTAAAGAGCGCTACTCGGACACTGTGCACAGGCGACATGGGGATCAGCTTCGTGCAAAAGCTGTAGTTGAACCAGATACAGATGACCCTGAAACACCAGCACAAGAGCAAAGTGATGTAAAAGTTGCACCTGAACAAAGTGCTCTGGACTCTGGGATACAACTCCCTGTTCCCTCAGATTCCCAAGTGGTGGTGAGGCGTTCAACACGACCTCGGAAGACACCAAGACGATATCTTGAATAGCTTTGTGTTTATCTAGGCATGACGGTTATGCATGTTATGTTCTATTATTATTCTTGTTACATTAAGGGGTACATCTGAGTTAGATGCAAAAATAATAATAATATTGTCTGATTATTAAGTAAGTACATTTTTGGGAAATTGTTCAGTTCTACAGGGAAATGCACTTAAGTTGGAATAAGTGACCTTAGTATATTTTAGTTGATATAGATCAAGATGTTAGCTCCATTTTTAAAAGGGGATGATGTGGTGTATTTACCCCCATGGTTTTCTGGAGTTGGTACAGTCCAAGTTCAGTGAGATGCGCAAGCACTCACGCTCTTTTTGTCCTCTCTCGGTTTCCTTACTTCAATAAAGAAATACGTAAAAATGGTCCGAGCCTCCTCTGCTCCTTAAGACATAACAATGTCTATCACTGAATGTTAGGAAACGCCTTGTATCTGTGACTTTCCTTCCCTCCATTGATTACGGTGACATTCTCTACATGAATGCTCCTACAAGCACCCTGCGGATGTTGGATGTTGTCTATCATGGTGCACTAAGATTCATAACTGGTTGTGATTATCGTACCCACCACTGCACCCTGTATTCACTGGTTAACTGGACATCATTAACTTCACGCAGACTCTTCCACTGGTACATTTTCATCTTTAAATCACTTCTTGGTCTGCTGCCCTCATACATCTCCTCCTACATGTCTTTGCGTGAGTGCAGCTACAGTGTGCGCTCTCAGGACATGATTACCTGCAGTGTTCCGTCAGTGAGGACTGAACTTGGAAAAAGGGCCTTCTCCTACTCCGCTCCTGCTTCATGGAATATCTTACAAAAAGATCTGAAGCTCTCGACCTTGACTTCTCTAAATGGTTTTCAGAATCTGTTGGAATCCTGGCAAAAACCAATGCAGATTTGTTCCTGTCTTTGATTTTATACGTCTACCTTATAATGTTTTGCTAGTTTTTTGATACTTTGTTAAAAAAAATATATATATATTTTTTTTTTCTCTCTTTTGTTTTCTATTGTTTATTGTTTGTTTGTTTATTGTTTATTGTTTAAGGAAATTCTACCATTGCTGTTCATTGTTCTTTAGTTTTAGCAGGTCGCTTTCGTAAATGAGCCCATGAGGTTCAAAAGATTTACCTGACTAAATAAAGGTTGAATGAATGAATGAATATATCTCAGACGCGATCGGACATGCTCCGCCATTATTATTTAAATGCGCGTTGGAGCGTGCCTTCCTGTTGTCACGTCACTGATGACGTTTTGCGGAAATGCGCAGATTTTTAGGGGCGTATCCCAGAGAAAAAACTACCATAACTTGGAATGAAATTTTAATATATTTATAATTTATTTTGCAAAAATGAACAGAGCTGAATGATATAAGATATATATGTTCTGACAAATATGCAAATTTCCAACATCATGTCACAATACAGTACCTTTAAATTTTAAATATTAAGACAGTTTCTAAAGTGTTTTTCAACCTTTTTTGAGCCAAGGCACAGTGTTTTCATTGAAAAAAATCCTGAGGCACACCACCAACCAAAATTGTAAACATAGATACACTGTATCCGCCTATCTGTATATTAAATATATAGTCATTCTTATCAAAGTGTAATAATAATAATAATAATAATGAATTCAATTTATAACGCACTTTTCATTAATGAAAATCTCAAAGTGCTACAAAGTGCAACAGAATTAAATGTCAATAAAACAAGTAATAAAACAAGTAAAATCAATAACAGCATCAACTAAGATCAAAGATAGAATCATGAGGAGACAGAGTATGCTTGGTTAAAAAGAAAGGTCTTCAAGCCGCTCTTAAAGTCAACCAGTGACTGTGGAGCTCTTAGGCAGTCAGGAAGAGAGTTCCACAGGTGTCCACAAAGTGTCTTGAATAGGAATGAAATAAACACAAAAATGTATTTTTATTATATTTTATATTTCTTATTTCAAATTGCACTTAACATGTCTTCAAAAATACACCCGAACAGTACCACAACAATGTGGTCTTAAATTTAAAGAGGTTGTAGAAGGGGGGGGGGGGGCTTTTTTGATAATTTCCAAGGCACACCTGACGATCACTCACGGCACACTAGTGTGCCTAGGCACAGTGGTTGAAAAACACTGCAGAGTTCATTCGCACTTCAAACTGAACAGCTAATGTATTTTGTAAAAATTGTTTGAATAATTTAATCTAAAAAAGCTAAGTCTGGTCCTCTGGACATTCAAAAAAAGTTTTGTACTAGTTTTTTTCTTTAGTGACCTTTATAAAGAACACTTCTAAGTCAGTAGGCCTTGATTTAAGGAGAGACCATTCAGCATGGGACATTAGGTAACTTCTCAGTTGCAAAAATCTGTAAAAGTCAGATGAAACCAACCCATATTTCTCCTGAATCTGACTAAATGATCTCAGAGTCTCCCCTTCAAACAAATCATCAATAAAAATAAAAATTTGATTTTGCCAGTCTCGAAACCTTGAGTCATGTTCCCCGGGTAAGAAATCTGTTATATCCAAGAT
Organism: Garcialebias charrua; assembly: GCA_038048925.1. Lineage (NCBI taxonomy): Eukaryota > Metazoa > Chordata > Actinopteri > Cyprinodontiformes > Rivulidae > Garcialebias > Garcialebias charrua. The sequence goes on along the minus strand of JBBPBX010043060.1, from coordinate 1,164 downwards.
TTTTAAAGCCCTGGATATAGATTGAGGAGATTTGATATTTTTTCTAACCACGCTTAAAGTCTTTGTGTATTTCTCATCCGTATTTGTAATCTTGCACTTGTTCCAGGTTTCAGTTGAGCAAAATTCAAGGCCCTGTAAAGAAAAATTAGGGCAAGAATTTTGTTCTAATGTCAACCAGTTTGTTTCTTTATTTTGTGTTAGCCAATCTACCGTTGCACACAGTTGTGCTGCCCAATAATATAGTTTTAAATTTTGTAAATTGAGACCTCCGTAAGGTTTCCTGTTGGTCAATTGTGTACCGGTACATTTTATTCTGGCCTTTCTTTTCTGCCAAATAAAGTTAGAAATCATTTTTGCATTTTGGAAAGACCTGTTGCTGGAATCCAGATAGGAAGGGACCTAAACAAATAATAGTAATAGTAATCTGGGTAGAATATTCATTTTGACTGTTTCAATCCTTCCAAAAAAGGATAACGGTAAGATTTCCCATATTTCTAAATCCTTTTGAATTTGATCCAATAACTTTACATAATTTGTTTTATACATTTTGGAAATATCTGTAGTTAAATTGATTCCCAGATATCGAAATCCATCAGGCGACCAATTGAAATTAACTATTTTGGATAGTTCTGAGGGCCAGGTCCCTTTTATCATCATCGCCTCCGATTTTGTTTAATTTATTTGATATCCTGAGACTAAACTGAAGTCTTTCAAGCATTTTAAAATATTTGGTATAGAAATAATTGGGTCTCTAATATATAGTATTACGTAGTCGGCATATAGTGACAATTTGTGGGTCCTAATTTCATTCATAAAAGGAAGACACTCAGACACAAATACACGAAGATTATATAATGTAATAGAGTATTCGTATTTTAAAAATATTGAAACAGCTATTTTTTCTTTAGATGCTGAAAAAGCATTCGATAGAGTAAATTGGAATTTCTTATTTGCTACCTTAAATAAATTTGGATTTGGGGATTACTTCATTAACTGGTTAAAAATATTATATAGTTCACCAACAGCGTGTGTCAGGACAAATAATCAATTATCTTCAAGCTTCTGTTTACAGAGGGGCACCAGGCAAGGTTGTCCACTTTCACCAGCATTATTTGCTATTTTTATTGAACCGTTAGCAGCAGCAATAAGGCAAAGTGTTGATAT
>JBBPBX010043059.1:6518-28101 GCA_038048925.1 Garcialebias charrua | reverse complement strand
GTTTAATCGCGGTGTTTTTGGGATTTTAGTGGGTGGACAGAGCCGGTAGCTCTGAAAACTGCCGATCGCCATGTGACCAGGTCACGTGACACCGATTTTGCCGGTTTTATGAGGACCGACCTTATTTCTTTTAAACGCAGTTTAAAAGTTTTCACAGTTCAACCGATTTTGCTCACATGATTTCGTTTTTGTGAGCCTGGGGCTCTGAAGCTGTACCACGTAACGCTTTGGGTCTGTCTGCTTGATGCTTTTCATCCGTGTTGAGGTCTGTGGGCTAAAAAACTGCAGCTTCGCTCGCTGGTGATAACAGCGCCTCTATAGAGGTCGGATAGAGAATTTACAGTCGCTGTGATATATTCATCCAGCGCTGCTCGCCCCATCTGCTGATTACATTAGGAGACGCAGTCTTCCTGTAATGTGTACATGTTGAACGTTCCTGTTCTGAACGGGAAACATTTTGAGAATGTTGTACACACAGCACCCTCTCCTTTGATTTTCACATATAATCAAATGTTGATGGCAGGACAGTTACACAGATTTAATACAGACATGTCTGTTGTTGATAAAATTTGACACTTTTATCATTGGTTCTGTGCAAAACAAACTGTCTGTTTTTATTTTTATTTTAAACTGCAAGTTTAAAATATCACACATGAGGCTTCTTTTGTCTTGGTTTTTCACAAAAAATCTCAAAACGACAGCCGTTTTTGTTTGACCTTGTCACAGGTCGACAAATTACTAAACATCACTGACTTTTATTTCATTTAACATCTTGGATGTTTTCTGAGCAGCTCATACACTTTGCATATTTGCAAGCTGCGATATGAGACCCACTTTATTTGATTTTTCACAGAACATCAGTACACAGATGGACGTTCAAACAGGTGAACCACCTGAGGGGGGCTCCTCTCCTATCTATCCTAGATGGATGGATGGGGGCCTTGGGATTCCTGCCCGTGCTCCCCGCATTTTGGGGGAATCTGCCTCTTCGTATGCTAATTACTTAGCTGCTAAGAACGTCCGTCAGGATAAGTGGGAAAATCCCCTGTCATTCTACGACAGGCTAATCTCGGTCTACTCCGGGGGCAAACCTGTTCCTGGATTAGAGGAAAAAGTGGAGTTTAAACGTCTTTTCATTATGAATCTTATGCCTTTTCAAATGAAATGTGTTCATTTCAAGGTTGATTGCAAAAAAGATTCCATGGAAGTGATAAGACAATATGCTGCGTCAGTTTTTGAGGCCGAAATACAACCTAGGATACCATCAGAGGGTTGTACAGGTCAAAAGGTCACATCCCACTCGCAGGAAGTAGTAGAGGTTCCCTCTCCTTCAAAGTGCGAGAGGTCACAGGTTTTTCATAATAACATACATCAGCATGGTGCTACGAGCTGTAGGAGTTCTGAACCCCCTGCCCCTCAGGTTGAAAACCTTGAGAGGAGCAGAGAACCACACAAGGTAGGTGTTCGCCCTCCAGATGAACCCAGATGGTCCGGATCGAACCAAAAGAGTTCTCTCATGGATCTCACTGTGGGTGAACTTCGAGAGATGTTGATGTCTGGGTACCGTGACCCTTTGAAAAGTGGTCTGTCCCGACATGTGCCCCCGAGAAGCGGCCCTCCTGCCCCTGCCCCGCTCGAGACATGCAATGAGTCACACATGCTCCAGATTATGGAAGCGGCGCCTCCGCGCGAGGACGTGACTGAGGATGTGGTTTGTTTGTCAAATGATTTGAATGTTACAGTGGTTGACCAAGCTGAGACAACGTGTGACGTTGTCCTTGATGATAACACAAACAACGTTGTTCCACCTGATGAAGCGACGCGCAGCACTGCCTTTTGCTACAACTCAGTGCACACAGTTGACATCGACAATGTCAACGCTGACATGAATGCTGACGGCAAACAAATTGCTGATGATCTGCGTCCTGAAAGTCCAGATGCTGACAGCAAGCAAATTGCTGAAAATCCGCATCCTGACGGTCATGTGGCAGACTGCCATCATGATGCTGACAGCGACGATGATTACACGGACAGAGTCACACGTACACAGACACGTGTGGAAAAACCTGAACGGTTTCTGTGTCACTTTGTAAGAAGGGGTATAGCTAAGAGAGCTTACCTGCCACTCACATTGGAAGGGGTCCTAGAGCAAGAAGCGCTCCTGGTTAGCGGCTCAGACGTGTCTGTCATGTCAGCCATACTGTTTGAGGAGCTAAGGACCGCCGCTAACGATGTTGGCAGGCAAATACCCTTTGTGAGATACACTTATGGTGAGCAACAGGGCCTCGCAAAGACGAGTACAACCCTAATAGCCATGGTTCACATGCAGATTGGCGAAATGTCACTATACCATCCGGTATATGTGTCTGAACTTGACTCACTCCAGACTCCATTTGTGGTTGGCCAAGATTTTATAAATCGCTTTGAAGCGATTATAAATTATGGCAATCAGACAATGTGGACCACAGTGAGCAGTCCACTGCCAATCGTGGTACCTCCTCGAGGTCAGGACACTGACTGTCTAACAACAGGTACCGCTGAGGTCACATGGGATTCCCCAACCGAGACCGCAGACCCGGTAAGTGAACCTTCATCTACAGGTGAGACAGAGGAGACTCATCAGTTGGACCAGACTCTGGCCCATCACGAGGACCTCCTCTGCGAGCTGACACCTTCAGCGCTCACTGCACACTACCTACCACCGGTAGATGATGGTGTGGTGATCCAAGGGTCCCACACCGTTGACGCTGTACTGTCCTGTGGGACAGGTAATTCGGCATACGGCCAAGCTTTCAGTGAAGTCTTGGTTCAAGGACATCTGAGCCCACAAGGTGACAGTCTACAACACTCTGACAGTCACTTGGACTTCATTGTTACTGATTTTGAGGACCCCTCCTTAAACGAAAGGGGGGCTGACTCACACTTCCTACCACGGGTAGAGGATGGTGTAGAGATCCAAGGATCACACACCGAGAACGCTGTGCTGTCCTCTGGGACAGGTAATTCAGTTGTTAGCCAAGCTTTCTATGAAACCTTGGTTCAAGAGCATTTGAATTTAGAACTACTCAGAGATGACATAGTTCTTACGGGCTCAAAGAGCACCTCTTCATTCATGAAGTGGGAAGACATACATCACAACGACAGAGACGCGCCTGCGACGGCGCCGACCGTTGTGACACACCTGCATTACGCAGAAAGAGGTAAACGTACAGAGGTACGTTGGCCGAGACCTATAAGGTTCCTGTACAAGGTTCCCCATAAACTGCGCGAACAGCTTAAACTAAACAATGGCATCCTAACTCGTGCCCATGGACGGACGTCCACACCCGTGTGCTTGGTCCCTCATGACCACAGGGGGGTGATGTTAGGCCATGCCCATGTCAAGGACAAAGATTTCAATAACCCCACAAACGACAAAGATCTCGCAAACTCACAGACTTCATGGGAAAAGAAGGTCGTCCAAGCACAGGATAGTAAATAAGCTTAAACAGTTTAAACTATTCTAGTTGCGAAAAGAAACCGTTCCAACTAGAACTTAGAAACGCTAAGCATAAAACCCACAACAAAAACTAACCTTAACAACCGTTTAAATCTGCAGGATTTAATTGACATCGGTTATAAAGCTAAGAACTGTTTTTCTTGTGTGTGACGTGGAATCTGACGACCAGAGTGAGTTTGACGTAGTGAAACGTTGTTTTTAGTTGCTTAATTGCTACTTTTGTGTTATTGAAGTTGTTATTGTTTTCTGAACACTCCCAGCCAAAAGAGGTTTTGATTGTTGATAAGTTGAAGACTTAAATGGATTTAACTATGCCAACATGCTGTTCATTTTGTTAAAGATCTCAATCTTTGATGAGTCATAGTAGATTAATACTACTTAAGGTACTATAATCTACACTGATCTCCCAATCATTTAGGTAGAACCGATGCGATCGTTTCTATTCTAGATCTATTCATTTTGATGAGTCTCGCCATAGACTTCAAAATTTTTAGGGATTACCAAATCTTGCGTCGTTCGTCTAAAAGACAACAGACATTTAGACCAAACTAGTTTCATTTTTTATTTTAGTTTAACCTAAACTAAATAATGAATGGAGGAATAGTTTGAATGAAGAGGCCTTCGTTACAGAAGCCCTCCCCATTTCTATAGGTATAGATCCCTATATCTGATTTTTACAGCATTGATCCACCCCTTAATTGGTAATTGTAGCTGATCTAATCCATGATAGCTTACATACCAGGTGCATATAGGTAAGGCTTAATGTAGAATCCCTATCATAAGCCCACCTAAAACCACATAATTGCATGACACATTGAACCAGGGTGGCACCGACTGGAAGCCATCCAGCCTGCAACCTTCGATGTGGGGACCTGCTGATCCAACGTTGGTCTTCAACCTTCATCCAAGGCCCGCCTCCTCTGCTTCAATCGAGGGATCCCCTCTACATGCTGATTAAAAACCATTGGTGCTGATGAAATCAATAACCCCATCGTTGTGGATTTACCGTTGTGGATTATAAGACTTTGTTTTCCAAGGGATCACAGACTCAGTTCTCCATGGGTTAACAGACTATGTTTTCCAAAGGATTAAAAGCTTGCCGCAATGGGATTACCTACGAACAGTATGGAATTTCCAAAAACATTATGGGAGTATAATTTTGAACTTTTTGATTTTTCTTTTTCCACTTGCTGGATTACATAGAGGTCAGAGACATTCGGTGGTATCCTTTCGTGTTGGAACTCATCCCCAAGGACAGGCGATGACTTCCAAAAAGGGGGACTGTAGTGATATAGGCCTTTGTCTTGACCTTCAAGTACACCTCTCCACATCTCTCTGAAACTCTAAGGGTTACACCTTCTTGAAGCCCTCAAGGAGACAGATGGACACTTATATATTTTTACAATTATTATGAATTAATGGACACTAATTAATCAGATTGAACTTTCTCTTTAATGTGTGTTAATTCAGAATTGATCTACAGTATATTTTTGTCATTATTAATGATGATCTGTTACTTTCATGAGCTATGACCTTCTGCTGGTTTTATTTCTGCAAAATAAGCAGACTCTGTCGCTAAGGCAGAAGTCAGGGTAAGAGCTGTTCTCTCCCTTCTCTTGTGTTGTCTATGAAGTTAGCCATAACATTTTTCTGTGCTCACAAGCAGGCCACCTGGCTGTTTATGTAAACAGTTTTCCTGTTGTCCGTCAAGAGACTTTCTACCTATGAAATTAAACTTCCATCTTTTATTTTGTGAAACCAGCCTGTAGCCATTAAGAAGGTGGGTCAGACCCCACCTCCCCTATATAATGGGCACTTCCTATTTGGAAGTTAGTTTTTGGAGGAGAACTACTTGCAACTGTTTCTCTTCCCTGGGAAAGCTGGAGTCGGCCCGGTCATATGTCAACGACCCACGTCTCCGCTAGGATCATAGCAAAGCCTTACTGTGATCCTGTCACTGTTCTGGAAGAATTTGTTTTCTAAAGTTTTATTTTGAAAGTCAGTCTGTGCGCTCGACCGTTGGTCCCTGCCGAGGGAGGCGAGTTCCTCGTATCGTGAATCAGCACACTCACGCTGAAGTCCAACTGGACGGCCACTGGACAAACCCATCCACGTGTGTGTCCACAAACTTCTCCACTCTTGTCTCCAAGAGACGAACCTCCAACAGGTAAAGAGCCGTGGTGTGTTTGAACGTGCGGGAGCCCAGCAATCTGCTCGTGTGGGGGAAACGGTGTCACCTAGTCTGGTTCAAAGTAAACAACTTTAGCTTAACTTAGCTCCAGAACTCCTTCCTCCTATTTCTTATTTTTCATAAGCTATTTAATATGTTTGTTTTCATCATGGTAAACTTTAAGTAATGTGCCAACAGAAAGGTCCAACTGTCTGTTTGTTTTAATTTGAATTCTTGTCAACGTAGTTATTAAATCAGAGCTAATATCGATACAAATGTTTAATGTAATTCTTGTGATAGTTTCAATAAAAGGTCTATTTTTTGGTAGACCAACATAAATTGAAGTCTAAGCGTGAAATTACATTTCTTGTCTAATCACAGTAAAAACAACTTAGTATCGGAAAAAGGAAGAACTCGCACTTTGGTGGCAGTTTGTGCAAGATTAAAGTCTGCTAAACTGCGCATCCAATAATGGTGGCTCAGTAAGTATTTAAATACCTTACTAAACATCATTATTTATTCAATTACATACATGTGATGAAAACGAAATTATGTACACGGGGTCCCAGTTACATCCAACAACAAATGCAAGAGAAAAACAGTAATAACATCTAGAATTAACTAAGAAAAACATCAACTAGTAATACACTAAGCTTAATATAGTGGGAATAAACAGCAGCACGAACATGAGTTTGTATGAGCAGATGGTCACAGATGAACACAGCAACAAGAAAACAGATCAGCATCAGCACAATGTGATATTTTGCAGTGTTTATTTTTTATTTTATTTTTATTTATTCATGAGTCTAACAGCCTCAGGGTAGAAGCTGTTCCTCAGTCTAGTGGTTCTACATTTGATGCTCCTCAACCTCCGTCCTGAGGGGAGTGGGGCAAAGAGTGAGTGTGCTGGGTGAGTGAGGTCTTTCATGATGCAGGTGGCTCTTTTCCTGCATCTTAGTGCACCATGATAGACAACATCCAACATCCGCAGGGTGCTTGTAGGAGCATTCATGTAGAGCAGTGTTTCTCAACCTTTTTTGAGCCAAGGCACAGTGTTTTCATTGAAAAAATCCCGAGGCACACCACAAACCAAAATTGTAAACAAAGATACACTGTATCCGCCTATATTAAATATATAGTCATTCTTATCAAAGTGTCTTGAATAGGAATGAAATGAACACTAAATGTATTTTTTATCATGTTTTATATTTCTTATTTCAAATTGCACTTAACATGAAATTGAAGGCATGTTAACATGCCTTCAAATACACCTGAACAGTGCCACAACAATGTGTTCTTAAAATTAAAGAGGATGAAATTGCACTTAACATGCCTTCAAATAAACCTGAACAGTGCCACAACAATGTGTTCTTAAAATTAAAGAGGATGAAATTGCACTTAACATGCCTTCAAATAAACCTGAACAGTGCCACAACAATGTGGTCTTAAAATTAAAGAGGATGAAATTGCACTTAACATGCCTTCAAATACACCTGAACAGTGCTACCATTCTCTTTACATTTTACTCACTTGAAACCTGTGCCTGTTTGGATGAACACAAAGCTCACGTTCACAGTTTCTGCCTTCTTCTGATTTCCACTTGGGCCTTCATCTGGGTCAGAATTTTGTCCAGGGACCAGACCGGATTTAGTATTTTTTCTTTTGAAAAAGTTTTCCATCGCTGTTTGTTTGAGAAGATCCTCACTGTTGGTTTGTTTTGCTCACTGCTCACATCACGTTCATGCGCCGCTACTTCTCTTGTTTTAATGTGCGACGCTATGCTCCATACTGCCACCTATCGCTCGGTAAGGAAATTACACCAGTTAATAAAAATTTCATAATTTACTAATTTTACACGGCACACCAGACGATCTCTCGCGGCACACTGGTGTTCCGCGGCACACTGGTTGAAAAACACTGATGTAGAGAATGTCACCGTAATCAATGGAGGGAAGGAAAGTCACAGATACAAGGCGTTTCCTAACATTCAGTGTTAGACATGATCTGTTTCTGAAAAAGAAACCCAGTTTAACTTTCAGTTTCTTCACTAGGTTTTCCACGTGGAGTTTAAAAGAGAGATGTGAATCGACCAGTATACCCAGATATTTATAGGAATCAACAAACTCAATAGGGACACCATTTGAGGATAAAATCAGAGGAAGATCTGCTGGAACCGCCTTCCTACTTGAAAAAAACATCCCTTTTGTTTTATCAGCATTTAGGACAAGTTTGAGACGGAACAAATCTGACTGGATGATGTCAAAAGCGGATTGCAGTAACTGGAAAGCCTTAGCTACTGTTTTAGCTCGGCAGTAAACAACTGTATCATCAGCATAGAAATGTAAGGATGCATCAGGGATGCAGTGACCTACATTAGCTATGTAGATTGTAAAGAGGGTTGGTCCTAAAACTGAGCCTTGTGGTACACCATTTTTAACTGTTAAATAGCTGGAAGAAGTACCGTTATGTTGAACACATTGCCTCCGATTGGAAAGATAGTTAGAAAACCAACCGATGGTGTGATCAGAGAAACCGATTTCTGAGAGCTTATGACACAGGATGTTATGATCCACAGTGTCAAAAGCTTTAGACAGGTCTAAGAAAAGTGCAGCACAATAATCCTTAGCATCCAATGCTTCAACAACATCATTCAGAACCTTCAGAGAAGCAGTTGTTGTGCTGTGTTTTTTCCTGAAACCAGATTGATGAAGAGGTAAGATGTTAAATGAGTCCAGATAATTTTTGATCTGAGAGTTTATCAGTTTTTCTAGAACCTTGGCTAAGATGCAGAGTTTAGAGATCGGTCGATAATTGTTCAGTGAGGTGGGGTCACCTCCCTTCAGCAAAGGAAGAACAAAGGCTGTTTTCCAAGCATCCGGAATGGTGTTTTGGCTTATGGACAGATTAAAGATGTGGGTCACAGGGACTGTGATGATATGAGCAGCCAGCCTTAAGAAATAAGGTGGAAGTTCATCTGGACCTGCAGATTTTTTAGGATCAAGATCATTTAACAATTTATTTACCTCACTGACTGAGAACGGAGAAAAAGAGAAGGTGTGATTAACTGATGGTTGACTTGTAGGAGGGATTTGATTTGTAGAAGTTTGATTATTAGATGAAGTGGCTGATTTTCCATTTGTAACTGTGTCAAATAATGAACTAGAAGCAACAAAATGTTTATTGAAACAGTTCAGGATCTCGTGCTTATTTGACACAGGAACAGAGTCAACAAGAAATTGTGATGGGAGGTCAGATGATTGGGGGGTGCCTGAGAGAGATTTGATGGTTTTCCAGAATTTTTTAGGATCGTTTAGATTTTTGGAGGTCTGAGATAAGAAGTAGTTACGTTTTGCGGCTTTGATGGCAGTTGTGCATTTATTCCTTAGCTGCCGAAATTTCAACCAATCAGTGTCTGAGTGTGATTTTCTTGCTGCGGCCCAAAGATGATCTCTCCAGTGCAGGAGATCAGCTAGTTCAGGAGTAAACCAGGGGCTGTCACGGCCCTTTATCCTGAACTGCCGGAAAGGTGCGTGTTTGTTTACAAAGTAAATGAAACTATCATGAAAATAGTTCCAAGCGGTGTTCACGTCATTGATTTGTAGGATACGTTGCCAATCAAAGTGGGATAGATCCCAAAGGAATGACTGTTCACTGAAACGTTTCAAATCCCTTTTTTGAATTATTCTGGGCTTAGCAGGTGGAAGTTTAGTAGATCTAAGAGCTGCTATTACGGAATGATCACTCAAAACGTTAGCAAATACACCTATACCAGGAAATTTGTGAGGTGCATTTGTGAAAAACAGATCTAAGGTGGAAGATTTTTCGGGACATTTTATGTTTGGTCTGGTGGGAGAATCGATAAGTTGTGTTAGATTGAGAGATAGGCAACATTCCTTGAATTTATCACAGTCGACCTATTCCAATCAATGTTGAAATCTCCTGCCATAACAATCTCATTGGCCCTCATTCATGAAACTGTTCGTATTCTTATCCTACGTTTCTCCCACTTTTGTTCTTAAGAAGCGTTCGTAAGAACATGCCACGTCAGATCCAACAAAGTCTTCTATCCACAGGAAAAGCGTGTAAACGGGCTGCTTAAAGTTGATGAATCTCACCTGTTCTAAACAGCTGCGCGTGCACGCGTGAGCTTATTTACATGATTCCCACCCCTCAAAACGCCATATAAGGCTACGTTTCCTGCCTCAGAGGCAGAACGTGTACGTTCATAAAATGACAGCGAAAAGTAAAAAAGAAGAACTCTACCGGTGCGGAGGATGAAGTTCTGTGGTCTCTGAGGACAAGAAAAGAAAATCTGTCCTTATTAGCAGCGTCACTCATGGAAGTAAATGACCAGCTAAAACCAAAGAAAGTTTGTTTATAATAAATGTGGATCTCGAAACATGCATGCGTACTGGTGGCTTACTGGTTAAAGCATTGCACTGTTAGCTGTTCCTAACCTTTTTTCTACACCTCGTGGGATCGAGTCCCACAAGGTATGATTCTTTTTTTTTCCTTCTTACTTTAGATTATTTATTCATTCCAAATTAAAAAGGCTTTATGCTTTATTTCTTGTTGTATTGTAAATAGTTTTCTTGTGTTTTTTAAATCTGGAATGAATTAAAAAAAAAAAAACGTTGTCCTCCCACGGGAGGCGATCCCATGACCTTCGGAACTGCGACGCAGTGCTCTACTGACTGAGCCACATCAGAGCTATGACAGCAGCTGGAGGAAGTCTGTGTAAAGTCTGGCTTACCGAAGTCTGCGATACCGCGGCAAATTAAACTTAAATTAATTCATGGTTTAAGTTGATTTCAGTTTGAGATCTTCATATTAATATTGTAGTGTTAGAAAACGGCATTGATAACAAATTGATTTTCATTTAAATACTTTAATCCGTTAGTCATTATTACATTTAAAATTATAATTCGACTTCAAACAGAACCTATTGTCAAAAACAATTGTGGTGCGTGACTTTTTTAAACTCTAAACATTTCCTAAATAACGAAATATGAAGTTATTTGTGGAGTAATGCTGTCTGGATGACAGCAGACGGACCGCTCGTAAAATATACGACAGGTCCGGACCACACGTAGATTTTGTTCGTATCTGAAAAAAATCGTAGGATACGTGAACATTGTTGAATGCCACATATGCTCCTAAATCACTCGTAAGCACAGTTTAAGCACAAATCTGTGCGTACGAACGGTTCATGAATGAGGGCCATTGTGTTTTAAATTTCCTATGAATTCAGTCAGGGAGGACAGAGCTTCAGGTGTTGCGGAGTGGGGACGATAACAACCAACAACAGTTAAGGGTTGACCTCCTTTCAAAGTGATGTTCACAGCTAAAGCCTCAAACTTGTTCGCAATTTTTTTTAGATGCAATCCTGGCAGCCAAAGAGTCTCTGATGTAAATAGTGACTCCACCTCCCCTTGTATTACGATCACAACGATAGATCTTAAATTCATTGATTGCCAGGTCATTTTTCAAAACAGAATTGTTGAGCCAACTTTCAGAGATCATTTTAAAGTGGTTTTAAATACAATGGAGTAGCCACTAATTACTTTGAATGTCATGTATTTTGCATTTATGTTTGTCAAAGGAACAAACAAAAATGAGTTCTGGTTTCATTTAACAACCATTTCTAGCCTTTATAGAAATTACTGGTTTTATTGAAGATGTCTTTGTATATTTTTTTTACAAATGTATTTTTTTTTTTTTGTGTGAGGAGTTGCAAACAAAATGGGCTACCAACCTTGTACAGTAAAGTACTAATAACTGGGAGTAACAAAAGCTTTTTGGTAATAAAAAGTGATTTTTTTTTATTAAAATGTTCTGTGACAATGAAAGTATTAAGTAAAATATTCAGTAAAATATTCTGTCTTCTTTTTCTCAACCAAGTCAGACATATACACTCAAAAGACCTCCTACCAATCAGGGCTTTGCACCATCTCCAAAATGAGAAGCATTAGATTTGAAGGTCTCTTCACAGCACTGCGTTTGTAAACCTGTTTTTATTCTTTTATGATAGTCAGATTTAATCAACCAAAGCTCAAAAAAATAAATACTGGGTCTTTATTCACATATAACAAGGAAATTGGTTTTTTAAATCCTTTTCTTTTTTTTCCCGTTCAACTTTTATTTGCCTCATTGAGGCATGGGGACTCATTTGCAAGAAGGACCTGTTCTCTCCTGACTCACATAAGCAAAAACCTTTTTAGTGTTTATCCCTTTAAACTCAGTTTTGCTCATTTTTCATCAAATCCTCCAAGAAAGACTTTATTTCATAGTTTAGTTTGCCTCGCAAAAACATCTGCTTCTGATGGAAAGTCTAATAATGACATAAGGTTTGGACATACAGTCAAATGTTTAGTGATGCGGAAGGTTAATTTACTGAAACTGTGTATTCTACTTAGGAACCAAGACACACAAAATGCAACCTTGTGAAAAACTGCAGATTGAACCACTAGAGAACTGCAGTTGGGTTTATGTTGATTTTTTATAAACTTTGACAATCATGTCTGTTGGAATCCTGGCAAAAACCAATGCAGACATTTTCCTGTTTTTGATTTTCTACATCTGCCTTATAATCTGTTTTGCTACTTTGACATCTTTGTTTTAACTTGTTAAAGAAAAATGTATATGCCTCTTTTATGTTTGTCATTGATTGTCCAAGGAAAATCTACTGTTGCTGTTGTCATCATTCTTTGTTTGTAGCCAGGTCTCTCTTGTAAATGAGTCATCGAGGCTCAATGGGATTAACCTGCCTAAATAAAGGTTGAATTAAAAAAAAACATTTTGGTAAACTATATGTGAAGCTTGCACTGAGGTAAATGTGTTTGTGACATTATAAATTAGGATATGTGCAGATGATTAGTTTTGTTAAAGTCCCTTAAATATGTACAAGCATAACAATTAAATTAATTAATTAAATGGCAACAGACTCAATGTCTTAAATTACTGGAATTTTTATTATCAAAAACAACATTCACATTATTATTTTTTATTCTAGTTACATTAGTCTTTCAGCCATATATTGCATGAATAATGTCAAACAGTTATCACATTATTTTTTGACTTCTTTGAATAAATTGTACATGTCTAAAAATGCTCTCATTCGTATTTAAAACATCTAACAACCTATTCAATATGTTTCCATTAGTAAACTCTCTAAAGCAACATTTTTACACAGAACATTCCTGATGTTTGTCTTTATTTTCAAGAGGATTAAAGGTCTCAACTCAACCTTTCTTTATTGCCCTCCACCAAAGGCAAAGGGGTGATAAATATTTTTTGTCCATATTTATGTGTGTGTTTATTTGTCTCTGTTAGAAAAATGACTCATGAAACAATGGCTCACACTTTCAGTAAATAATCACTGGATATAGATATACCACTGATAAATATCCAGAGTTAAAACATTTTAGGATGGCTGAATCATAGCTATGGCAATTTCTTTTTTTGTCAGTTTTACAGACAGATACAACTTGTTATATAGTCGCCGATTGTCATCCACAACTCCTACTTTAAGCGCCAACACATCTCACAAGATTCCACCACACATCATGATCATATTCATGGACAAAGTAAGTTGAAGGTTTGTTCAAAACAAAACCACTGTTTTGGACACTGCTAAAGAAAGAGTTGTTTCTTCTCATCATAAAATGATTTTAGTTTAAAATTCAAGTACAAAAAAAGACTGCTGGGAAATTGTTTTCTTAACAAATGTTAGTACCAGGAGCGCAGGAGGATTGAACCCAGAATGCAGACTGACTCAGGCAGCTTAAATATCCACCCATCCATCCATCCATCCATCCATCCATCCATCCATCCATCCATCATCTTTACTCACTTCTTCCTTTTTAGGTCACAGCAGTAACTGGTGCCCATATCCAGAAGTCATTGTGTGAGAGGTGGAGACACCCTGGACAGGTCTTCAGTCCATCACAGGGACACATATAAACAACCATCCACTCTCTCACTCTCACCTAGGGACAATTTAGAGTTACCTATCAGCCTAGCATGCATGTTTTTGGTCTGTGGGAGGAAATTGGAGTACCCGGAGAAAATCCACATGCATGGAGAGAACATGCAAACTCCATCCAGAAAGGACTCCCGGCTAGGATTTGATCCAGTGACCTTCTTACTGAAAGGTGGCAGCTGCACAGAGCTCAAAATGCAAAACCTAGTTTACTTAAGAAAATCAAAACACTGTTGTTTAAGCACAAACTTACTCAAACACAAAGTGAACTGAGGAGGGTAATCAAGAAGGGGATCAAAGAAGACCGGACTTGTGCCATGGAAATATGGTTAATGCTGAACTGACAAGTATTCAAGGATTTGAGTTCATCATGTGTCTTGTGCACCACATGTGGTGGAACAAAATTGTGCACACAGGGTCCCAGTTACATCAAACAAAAGTATAAACATGTAAAAGAAAAACAGTCATAAGATCTAAGAGATGAACTAAGAAAAATGTTAACTCAAAATACAATAAGCACTATTAGTACAAAAACTATGTCGAACAGCAACATGAAACAGATCAGCAGCAACGTGTGATTTTTTCACTAATTATCCTGATTAGATATTCATGAGTCTAACAGCCTCAAAGTAGAAGCTGTTCCTCAGTCTAGTGCAGGGGTGTCAAACTCATTTTGATCTGGGGGCAGCATACAGCTTAATCTGATCTCAAGGGGGCCAGACCAGTATACTCATTCCAAAAGTCCATTTTTTTCCTTTGTATTAGTGCAAAGAATAAATATCCATCCATCCATCCATCTTTCTTCCGCTTATCCGGGGTCGGGTCGCGGGTGTAGCAGCCTAAGTAGGGAGGCCCAGACTTCCCTCTCCCCAGCCACTTGGAGCAGCTCCTCTGGGGGAATCCCAAGGCGTTCCCAGGCCAGCCGAGAAACATAGTCCCTCCAGCGTGTCCTGGGTCTTCCTCTGGGTCTCCTCCCGGTGGGACATGCCCGGAACACCTCACCAGGGAGGCGTCCAGGAGGCATCCTAACCAGATGCCCGAGCCACCTCAACTGGCTCCTCTCGATGTGGAGAAGCAGCGGCTCTACTCCGAGTCCCTCCCGGATGACTGAGCTTCTCACCCTATCTCTAAGGGAGAGTCCAGACACCCTGCGGAGAAAACTCATTTCAGCCGCTTGTATCCGAGATCTTGTTCTTTCGGTCATAACCCAAAGCTCATGACCATAGATGAGGGTGGGAACGTAGATCGATCGGTAAATTGAGAGCTTTGCCTTTTGACTCAGCTCTCTCTTCACCACGACAGACCGGTACAGCGCCCGCTTCACTGCGGACGCTGCACCTATCCGCCTATCGATCTCACGCTCCAGTTTTCCCTCATTCGTGAACAAGATCCCGAGATACTTAAACTCCTCCACTTGGGGCAGGACCTCCTCCCCGACCCGGAGAGGGCATGCTACCCTTTTCCGGCTCAAGACCATGGCCTCGGATTTGGTTCCTCCAAAGAATAAATAAATTATAAAAATATTTACATTAAATTAATTGTCCTTTTACACTTTTACTCAGTTTAACATTTAAGTGCATTACACATTAAAAAAAACTGATCAGTGATTGCACGTTTTAAAACATTTACAGGTAGTCAACAAACTGTTTTGTTAAATACCCTGATGCATGCTCAATAATCCAGGTAGAAAAATCTAAAAAAGCTAAGTCTGGTCCTCTGGACATAAAAAAAAAACAGTTTTGTTAAAACACTTTCATGTTAAAAAATGCATCAAACCCATCGAAATTTAGAAATGAATGAATTTTAAATCCATTTTCCACATCTAGGAAGCAATTGTGAACACATAAATTGAGCTTTGAGCGTAGCTTTGGACAACATTTTTGCAGCCAGTGCTGTCAGTTTAGGACGTAAGAGATAGGCTACTTGTAAAATGTGTCCAAGCCCACAGAGGCAAATTTGTCCTTCAATTCTACATCACACTACAAATCAATGATTTCAAGCTGCATGTCAACAGCACATCAGAAGCTCTGTGAATGGTGAGAAAAAAACTGCAAATTCTGTCTCGAGTTTGCCTTTGTGGTGGCTCCGACACGACTGCAGCTTCGTGCACTCGGCCCATCTTTTAAGACGTGTGCGTAATTTCAATCATGTTGTATTGTGCCCTGTAAATAAAGATATATTCTATTCTTCTAAAGACCTGAAATCGTTTCTCAAACTCCCTCAGCAACCCTGAAATCTTGTGTTTCACATCAGGAGGAACGCTTCTGCGCATACAAAGACAGGGAAAATGAGCAAAGCCTCCGCTTGCTATCTGCTGCGTCTCCCATACTAAAACACAGCGCCCCTGGGTCCTAGAGGCACCCGGTTTGAGTAGGACAACAAAGGAACCGACTAAAACACAGCGCCTCTAGCGGACAACATAGGAACTGCAGATTTTTGAGAAAATAGCATTTATTCTTTTTAAAAATAATTCAGATGTATCCGCGGGCCGACTAAAACCCCCTGGCGGGCCGCATGCGGCCCCCGGGCCGCATGTTTGACACCCCTGGTCTAGTGCTTCTGCACTCAATGCTCCTTAACCTCCTTTCTGAGGGGAGCAGGGTAAAAAGTGAGTGTGCTGGGTGAGTGGGGGCCTTCATGATGCAGGTGGCCCTCTTCCTGCATCTGGAAGTGTAGACATGTGTGATGGTGGGGAGTCTTGACTTCAACAGACTTCTGTGCAGCCTTCACCACTCTCTGTAAAACTTTTTCTTTCTGCAGCTGTGCAGCCTCCATGCCACACGTTGATGCTGGAGCACATGATGTTCTCCACTGCACACCTGTAGAAGGAGGTGAGGACTGGGCTACTCAGACCAGCTAGTCTCAGCCGTCTGAGGAAGTAGTAGTAAGTAGTGAACAAGAAACTGAATATATAGAGGTGATTTGGAAAATAGAAGTACATGGGTGATTATGAAATAGGCACAGGTATGCGTGGCTGACTAAAGAAAACTGATGATGAAGATGAGAACTGGCAAAGGACACACAAGGAACAGGACAAAAACACAAGAATCCCAAAGAACAGAGTGATAAGAACCAGAAAATGAATAAGACTCAAAATATAAACTCAAGGAACTAAACAAAATATCAGAAAAACAAAGACTTCAACAGTGGGGGCTTAACATTCCTAAGTGTTTGCTTTCTTTGTGCCTCATGGCCTTGCTCCATGTTTTTTAAAAGCATTAAGAAAATGAGAACAAGAGTAGCTATGTTTCCATCCAATTTAAATTCGATTTTTGAGCGAATTTTAGAAAATTTCGCTAAAATGTAAATTAAAATTATGAGGATCAGAAGTGTTTCCATTAAACTGGCTTGAAGCGCATCTGCAATGCCACGCAAAGCGTCTCTACGTCAGACGTCAGCGTCATTACGTCACACGTCAGCGCCATACGTCAGACGTCAGCGTTACGCACTTCCACAGTAAACAGGAAGTAGCGTTTGAAAACAGACATCTCGGCAAAATGGAGAGAATATTTCAGGTATGTGTTGCTATCGGGCAAGTTGTATTTATTCTGTCATGCCAACTAGTTTTAGCGATGTTACATGTTGTCCGGAGCGGAAACAGCTGATCAGTCACGTGACGTGAATGTTCGCTGCGGCAGAACTGAGTCGGCTAATCTGTTTCCATCTGTCGTTTAGCCGACTCAGCTCTGAATCGACTCCCCAAAAACTACCTCAAGCGAGCGTATAAACTTTAGAGCGACTTAGAGGAAGTTAACTCGAATTATGCCGTTTCCATTTAGCTTTTCTGATGCGATGCTTCATAATGCGCACCTAGAAACCTTGATGGAAACACGCCTAGTGAGAACATGGTGCTGTAATGATCACATCCAATGTTGTAAAAAGCACACTGCATGACGTTCCTTGAGTTTTTACTCTGAGCCAAGCATTTGCTGCAAGGACTTGGAGCATCACTTCTGGATCTGTTTGTTGCCATAGTTCTCTCTCATTAGCTCCAGTCAAATCCAGTATGACTGTAAACATCCTGAAGCATTCAACAGCTGATAAAAATCGATCTGGCTGCTCATTCTGGTCACTGTACTGGCATGCCCTTTGACCTTAAGCATGCCAACATTTGAACAGAGAAATGCAGGCTTAGAGTTGTCTTTTATTATCCAATTTATCAAGTGGTTGCTCAAAGATTCAACATCCCATAAAGTCAGTTTTCCACCAGTCATAGATCTTGTTCTGTATTTTATCTCAGGGTTACAATAAAGCAGAACATGTCTCTCCAGCAGCAGTGGAGGCCTTCATCATACATATTAAATCAGTAGGGAACAAAATTAGGCTCACTAAAGAGGAAGAACAATGAAACAAGCTGTCATATTCAGTATACTTTTAGATATTTTAGATGTTGAAAATCTTAAAGTCCATGACCACCATGTTTTCAAATTGCATCGCTATTAATATTTATTAGTTTATTTAAAAATAAAACAGGAGCGTTTATTTATATTGTAGAGAAATAACGCTAAATGTGTTATTTCATGATTTATAGCAGATTTTAGCATGCAGCTCAGGGAAAATCTGCCCCTCTCCATATATGGGCATTGACATCACTGAAGTTTCCGCCTTGGAGTTATAGGCGGAGTTATAACAAGCATGCATCAACTTCTGACCAGAGAATACAACTAATAAAAACGATGTGTGGGACAAACGTCAGACTTTTACAAGTAGTCGTGTTGTGTCATTTTAATATTTCCTCAGTAATAATTGTACAACTGGCTGCTGATCAGCACAGCAGCACCACCTCCCTCCGTTGCTCAGAGGAAGAAAAAAAAGCGAAACATATTTAATATTCCCTTGTTAATAAATCTGCCTGTTGATTAATCCCGCGGTCACTCACTGATGTCATATTCTGAGCGTGCACCCACTTTTTATTCTCTCCCCGTGACCTGACAGCCAGGTCGGGAGTACAGAATTAAAAAGACAGCCGCAGAGGAGCTCTGAGCGCGCGTGCTCCCCGCAAGGCTGGATACGGAGCCGAGCCCTGAGTCGGCACCACGAAGGAACGCGGAGCCGGGAGAAGACACGCGGCTGGCTCCTCTCATGGGCAGAGGAGCGAGTGTGAGCAGCAACAGTTTTAACCGCAGCGCGAAGGAACTTCAAAGGTGACCAGCAGAACGCAGCCAGGAGAAGACGCGCGGCTGGCTCTGAGGCAGCGGACAGAGGAGTGAGTGAGAGCAGCGTTTTAACCGCAGCGGTGTTATATCTTATTAAAAAGTTCTAATAAATAAATAAAAATGGAGCGCTGGTCCAGCTGTACACACAACTGCACCAGGAAATATTTAGAGATCACGCATCCACGTAGGACACGAGTTTAACTGCAGTTCTCTCATAAACCTCCATGGCGAACTCACTCCTGCCTTTTTAGGGGGATACTTTAATGACGTGGTTTCACACTTCGGCAATCTTCGGCCGGGTTTCCGGATTCATCCGGGACTCGTTTTTTTTTTTCTCTAACGCTCGCCTGGCCTAATTGCACAAATGAAATTAGACATCATATTCTACTACAGTAATTGTCCAATATGGTGAATTGTTACTGTCATGGTAGGTGTTGTCCTTTAACATTACACTATACATAGAAAACTAGAAACAGACCAAAGCTTGCTCTCAAACAGGCCAACTTTAGGATTTCCACCATCTTGGGGTGAGAATAATCCCAAACAAAACTCAAGAACATTAAAAATACCAGTGAAAAAAAAGAAAAAGAAAAACAGTTTGGTCTTTTTTTTTTTTTTACAATTTCAAAAGAGAAGAGGAAGAATGGGCATGAAAATATTCTTGTTCCAAATATGACAGGAATGTCTGAGAAACTTGGAAGAACTGTCAACAAAGACATTGCACTTCAAACCCAACAACATCCTCAGACAGAGCCTGGTGCGCCCTAAGGATAAAACACCTGAACACGAGCTTTGCAGTGTTTTGTCTGCTGTCCGGTGCAGCGGGGAGCACACAGAGGAAACTAAAACAGCCACTTCAGAAGAACATGGTGCAAACACAGAAGTGCCCCCTCCTTCAGTCAAGAGTCAGTTGTTCTACCTATATCTTAATGTGTGCCACCATTTTTCAGGCAGATTTGTACACACTAGGGACTAACAATACAATGGTTTCAGAGGAGAGGGAAGGAAACCATTACAAAACAAGATGAAATGAGTCATTTCCATCACATCATCCAAAATTAGCTTAGACTTTTTTTTGAGTAAACCAAAATTGGGTCATCTAATTGTCTTATATTTAAGCACTATTATCTTAAACTGAAATCAACTTTCCCTGAAATGTACGTAAGGTACCGGTAGTGCATGTGTGTGTGTGTGTGTATGTGGTGTGTGTATGAAAATAATATCATTATATATGTGGCTGTTTTAGGGAGAATGTATTTTAAAGCACTTTCTTGATCTGAATTTTATGTGTCAGTCATTTTTTGTGAGTTTCCATATTTTCCTCTTTTCTATACTCCTGGTAACCTGCAGTACAGACCATTAGTTTTTGAACGGATTTCAATCCACTCATTACATGTCCCATTTACCTTCACTGCACAAAGATTCAACCTTTCACGAGGAAAAAAGAGAACAAGGTCTGGCAGATGTACTCTACTTACAAAGATGATTATTACAATACAGTAGTTGCTTCAGTCTATTGTTGCTTTTGCAACATTTTATAGCTACCAACAAACTGCTATTTTTTATTCACATTTTAATTGATAGATAAAACTGTGGGAGCAAATGTGCTGTTATTCTGATAGAGAGCAAGTAATAGATCATTGTTTAGATGCAGCAGCATTAAAAACGTTGTACAAATTCCTACTTCTAAGATCACTAACTTCTAAACAACCAAAATCTAAGATTTTGAGCAAAACCTCCAGCAACTGAAGAAAAATAGGCATTTCACTACAAACCGCTTCAAATCAATACTAGTCACACCAAACTGAATAAGGGATGACCATGATGTCTACAAACATTTGCTAAAATTGCACTGTACAAACAGGCATGCTTTGAATGTAACAGTTACATATACATTAATATGGAAAAAGGGGTCTGATGGGATTTAGGAGCAAACACATTATTATTATTGAATGTTACTGTCTGATGTTGCAACTTGTGTTCATCTCACCTCAAGTAATGTTTCCTTCTATTTCCACATCTGTATTGAAAATAATGGTAAACACCACACCTGCTGCACACTGTCACAGTTTAGTGTCAAAAAATGCAAACTGGCTAAATCTATAATTTTATAAAAAACAAACAAAAACAAAAAAACAGATGAGGCAGTACAAAACCCACTCTAAGAGAATGACTTGAAGGAGCACAGGGAACACAAGGAGACACAATGAGGACCAAACATGGCATGAAAGCCAAAAAATCTTGACTGAGGAATGAAAGAGAACTAACTGATCGCATATACAGTAAACTGAGGTTGATGAGGGTGATCTATGAGTCCCTTCTTGGTCTGCTACCTTCTTATACTTCCTCCCAAGACATGCCATCAGTGCAGTAACAACATGTGCTCTCAGGCCATCATTACCTTCAGCGTTCCCTCAGTGCGGACTGAACTTGGCATAAAGGCCTTTTCCTACTCAGCTCCTGCAACCTGGAACACCTTGCAACAGGAAGTTATCCTCCTAGATTTCTTTATGGGATTTCAAACCTTTGATAATGTCAATAGATAAATCAAAGCAAATATGTTCTTGTTTTTAGTATTTCACCCTGTTTTATGGCACCCTGATTTATTGTTTTATACACTACTCTTATTTTAACTGCATTTTTACTGTGGTCTATTGTTGCCATTGCCTAGTGTTATTGTTGTCTGTACTGTGAATGTTCTGTCTGGAACAGTTCCCTCTGGTAAATGAGTCACTGGCTCAATGAGGCTAGCCTGTATAAATAAAGATTGAATGAAT
>JBBPBX010043058.1:0-28101 GCA_038048925.1 Garcialebias charrua | reverse complement strand
GCGTCATAGACTCAAAAGATAAATTATGGAATGAAAGGTGTAAAATGGTACTCACCTCCAAACGGATTGTAACCTGATGGTGGGTGAACATCAGTTTGCAGAGCTTTCTTGGAACATCGTGGCTCTTCTATGCTAATGCTATGTTGCTAATCGCTAATCCAACCCCTGAACTCTGGAGGGGGAGTGACCTTCTCGGGGGAGTGGCTCCACTTTTATACACAGGCAGCAGAGGATGTGACGAAATTGTGCCAAAATTAATGACTGTGCGCATCGTAAACTAATGAGAAAATCAGGGTGCAATACCACAGTTCAACCCATAGGACTACGAATACTCATTTTTAGACCAAATATTGCCGATTTTAACTAATACGAACAATTTCATGAAAATTAACACATAAATAGTGCTCTGAAACATTTTAAACACATTCTAGGGAGTTTATCAGCTAAAAAAGTTAAATTTGGGTTTTGTTTCACTTTAAAAGCTGGTTAAACATCTGAGTGGTGCATTAGCGCCACCAAGTGGTGTGAACATGTACTGTAATCAGCCTCTCATGGAATAGTTCTGGTGTTTTCAACTGAACATTTATGTGATCTCAGTCCCACAGTTGAAAAACTGATTTTGTAGCCATAGAGGGGTTGATCCAGGCCAACTTGTGGGTCGTGACCCAAGGGTTCAGAATCTGTGCTTTAGTTCATCATTAAAGTTCCTCGTGTCTTTCTGCATCCTGGAGTCAACTCTCCAACCAACTGTGACTCTCAGCTACTACCACACCACATTTTAGCACAAAACGAAGCAGAAACAGGTAAAAACATGATCGCTCTTCCTTCTCCTTCAGCGCTGAGACAACTGTTTCATGTTGAATCCAGTAAAAGTGATTTAAAGTTAAAACAAGCATCAAACATGTTTTTGTTCTAAAAAGGTTTTTAGACGTTTGGAAAGAGAAACTTCAAAACAGACGTGTTCAAGTTGAACTTTAGAAATGAATGAAACATTTATAAATGAATAAATTGTGAAGTATCAGGGAATGATTTTAGTTGGACAAACATAGAAAACCTCCAACAGCTGCAGTGAACTGACCTCAGAACCTCCAGTCTACAGTTTGGACTCTCCAGGAAACCACAGAGCTCCTTCACTCCAGAGTCAAACAGCTGGTTATGACTCAGGTCCAGTTGTGTCAGATGGGAGGGGTTGGACTTCAGAGCTGACACCAGAGAAGAACAGCTGATCTCTGACAACCTGCATTTCTTCAATCTGAATAAAGAATCAAATATGTGAGCTGAAGCAACAGGATGCAGGTTCAAACTGAAATATGAACTAAATGATTGAAGTGGACAGAATTAGTTTTACTGGATGTCAGAGACACAAAAACTGGATCAATTCAAGGCCTAGCATTCCTTGAAGGAATGCATATCACCCGCCACCTTTCATCCCACAGTTTGACACTAAGATCATCTTGTGATGAGAAACTTGTAGCGTTTTGGTCAAACCTTGTAAATAATGTTATGAACCATCTCATGTGATATTCTGAGATCTCAGCTGGTCTGTTAGAGCTCAGAGTCTGGCTTGTGGACCACTCTCAGCTACTACCACTCCACAGTTTAGACCAGGACTAAAAGGATAGGTTTCTTGATTTTAATTTTTAAATATCAAAATATAATATTAAATAGGAACTGCTTTTAGTTTTGTGGTCGGAAATGAAAATAAAAAAATACAAGTTGATTTTCTTTTTATAGTCATTAAATTAATTTAATAAATTAATTTCCTGTCAAACAGAAATTAATTTTACAGAAACTGGTTGAAAATCTAAACTCCTGGTTCTGTGCAGACCTGGTCTGAGTCCAGTCAAACTTTATTTGTATAAAACTTTTCCTGCAGAGCAGCTCAGTGTGCTTTAAAACAAGAATAAAAACTGTCTAAAACACATGAAACAGCACGTGCACATGAAATAATCATCAACAAACAACACGTGCACATGAAATTAGGGATGGGGCCGATCCGATACTGTATCGGCCTCCGATACCAGCATAATCTACATATCGGATTTTTGATCCAACCTGCCGATATTTTCCTATCCATGATGCACATTGGCTTCAAGCTATTGAATGGATTTCCTGAACGGAGGTGTCTCATGAACCCAGACCTGCCTCAAATTCAGGAAATCCATTTCATAGTTTGCAGCCAGCTACAACGTGAGGACTGAGTGAGTACTCAGTTGGGCTTGTTTTCATGGAGCTGGTCGCTTGTTTCTGTCGCGAGATCTGGCAACACTGGTGAGTAGCATCTTAGCTAGCAGCTAGCCAACTTTTCATGGTAACATGTCCGCTGTATGGAAGCGTTTTACACTCAACACTGTAACCCCAAAAATACACTGCACGCGGCTCCGCCCCGCTCCGCTCCGCAGGTCGCAGCTGAGCGAGTCCAAATTCCACTGCCTGCGCTCCGCTCAGGTCCGCCTGGATGCGCCGCTCCGAGACACGTGCGAGATCGCGCGATAAATCAAGTGATAAATAAGTAAGTCAGAACAAAACAATTCATTCGGTGGAAGATGGAGAACAACTGTAGAGAGACTGCTGCCTTGATCTTCTCTCGTAAATGAGCTACATGGTTTGAGCAACAGGAAGTGATGTTTACATTTCAGAATAAAATACTTTTTTATTTATTTATTTCTTGTATTGCGTTATTAGGCGTAGTCATAGTCATAAATATAATAGTTTAGTCATAGAATAGTCATAAATGATAGTTTGACAGCATTTTTGTACAAATAAATCCGTATAGAGCTAGGATTAGTCCGCCTGTGGTGATTTTATTTTGTAAATACGGAAGTTGTGCTCGTTCCTTTTCCTGTTGGTGCGACGTAATCTTCAAAAGTTGACTCCGGCACAGCTCCGTCATCCGGCAGAAATAGAAAAATTTCTAATTTTGACGGACTGCCGTCCGCTCTCCGCAGCTCGCCGCCGCCGTGTGGAGCCAGTGTAAATTCTGTCATTGATTATAATGGGTGCGTATTTGCTGCGGAGGTCGGACCGGAGCGGGGCGGAGCTGCAACGCGTGTAGTGTATTTTTGGCGTAAGACAGCAACGTGCAATGTCTGCTGAGCCATAGCGCCACATTAAACCACAGTCAAGTTAGTTTTACGTTGGACATTCGAGCTCCGTGGCTTCAGCGGTGTGTTTTTCTTTTTCAATTCGGGGTGGGTGCTCTGATTTTGGGCAGCTGCTCTTAGCTTGCCCCTCCACCGAGACGGAGATGCCGCTGGCCGGGTCCGGAGGCTTTTGTTTCGGTTCAGCGAGAGTGGCGTCCCGCTGAAGCCAGGGAGCTCAAATGTTTAACGAGAAGTTGCTAAACTTCATCGTAATTATAGAAAATGAAGGATTTCTTACGATGAAGATTAGAAACTTCTCGGTAAACATTTGAGCTCCGTGGCTTCAGCGATGTGTTTTTCTTTTTCAATCCGGGGTGGACGCTCTGATTTCGGGCAGCTGCTCTTAGCTTGCCCCTGCACCCAGACGGAGACGCCGCTGGCCGGGTCCGGATGTCTCTTTGTTTCGGTTCAGCGAGAGTGGCATCCCACTGAAGCCATGGAGCTCGACTGTCCAACGTAAAACTAACTTGACCGCAGTCCAAGATATAGTTTACCCTCCAGGAGATATTTATCAGTACAACAGTAGACAATTATAAAAAAAGCATATTAATTAAAAATTACAGTACAAGAAAACTGTATATAAAAAAACCCATAAAAAGCTACATTATAAAGCGATGTAAAATAATAAAACCAGGAAAATGTCTATGTTTGTTTATGCCATGAACTTAGCAGATACAAAGGTATTTAAGATTTTATTTAATTCATTCATTCATTTAAAAGAAAAAATAAAACAAATTCATCAAAAATAAAAGTGAATAAAAGGAGTGCAGAAAGAAGAAAAAAAATCTTATATCACCCCATTATTTAAAAGAACACAGGTGGTCCTCGAGTTACGACACCCTCAACTTACGGCAATTCGGAGTTACGAACGCATTATAATTAATAAAAATATGAAATGTATATATATATATATTTTTTTTTTTTTGTTGTTGTTTTTTTTTTGTTGTTTGTTTTGTTTTGTTTAAATGTTCTTGATTTCATGTGTACAGTACTTTGTTGCAGCTGTGGTTGTTTTAAATGGCTTCATAAATAAAGTATTATTATTATTATTGTTATTTTTATTATTTTTAAGCCGATTTACTAAGTTTCCTGCAGTTTGAGACAGTTTCTGCCTGTTTTCAGCAGTCTCCGTCAGTTTTCGGCAGTGCCCGCCATGTTAGCTTCGGTTGGCTCCTGCCTCGACAGCCATGGACCGTGTCCGATCAGAGGTTGCTACGCGCGGACACATGAGCGGGAGCTGAACGGCGGTTTTGCGGATGGACGGTTGGACGAAGGAAAACGACACTGTGGACCACGTGAAGCAGCAGACTGTGAGCGTGACCGGAGAAGCCAGGAGCTAACATGCTAAACCCCGCCCGGCCCTACCGGGGACAGGAGCCGAAGGGCGGTGGAGACGACTGGCCGGGAGCTCGCCGATGTCCGCCTGGCAGCCTCAGATGTTGAATGGACACCGACCTAACATGCTAAAACGCGGAGAAACAGCTGCGGCAGCCTTTTGGAGGGACTAAGATGCTAACGCGCGCAGCTATGGAGGTGCTAACATGCTAACGCGCAAAGCTATGGAGGTGCTAACATGCTAACGCGGCGCACAGCCTGCTGGAAGGATACCGCGGAGAAACGGCTCCTAGTAAGTTATTGAATCTTTTTCCCTTCATTAGGGCTCCAAAAGTTAACATGCTAACAGTCCTTCCTGTAAACAGTTTGGACCGCGTGAAGCAGCACGAAGCTGCAAAGGTCGGACGTGCAACAAGCTAACATGCTAAAAGACGGAGACAGGCTTGACCAGCTCAAATTAAGAAATTTAATTTTTTTATTTACTGTAATTGTCTCTAAATGTACTGTATGTGTTTTTTGATAATGATGTACAGGATAGGTGAAGTGCTTACACTACTGCACATGTAAGTGTATCATTGGAGGCTGGTGTGTGCTTTCCGACTTACGACAATTTCGGGTTACGAACAGACCGTAGGAACGGAACTAGTTCATATGTCGGGGACAACCTGTACATAAAATAACTAAATTAATCACTTTAATATCCACTTTAGAATTAGGAATAAAATAAAACACGTTTTGTGTTAGCAGAATTTAATCACAACTTTGAAACTTATCTAACATTAATAAAACTTACCTCAAGTTGCCTTTTTGGACATGCATGCATATATGTGTACACATTGTACTTGAGAGGAGATTATTACAGCCTCATAAAATCAATGATGATGATATCGGAACTGGATCAGTATCAGCCGATACCAAGATTTAATGATCGGATCGGAAGCAAGAAAATGTGGATCGGTGCATCCCTACATGAAATCATTCATCAACAAACACCACGTGCACATGAAATAATTCATTAACAAACACGACGTGCACATGAAATAATTCATCAACAAATACAGATCCATGGATAAAAACAGGTTTGAACTTTCTAAGTTTGGAGGTTTTGAACGGACCTGACTGAATGTGGTCTACATCAGCGGTCCCCAACCACCAGGCTGCGGACCGGTACCGGGCCGTGGGTCAATTTGTACCGGGTGCACAGAAAAAAATAGAAAAAATAAAACTTATTTTGAAAAATCACTCGATTCTCTCCCCCACATGTGTCAATGACTCACTCTTGACACAGGTCAACATACACAAGCGGTAAGTTTCAGTTTCTGTTAGACGCATGCACAGATTGTTTCTGCATTGCCCGTTCGGGTGGAGTCATTTAGCTGCGTGGTCCGGAGCAGACAGGAGGAGGCTGCAGCCGTGTCTGCACATTTGAAGGATGACACTGCATATTTTTCAACCCGCCTGACAAAGAGTGACTGTAAAACTATGAACTAAATAAAACTATAATTTTAAACAAAGCTTCCTAATTTCAAATCAGAGCTGGTTTTCTTGAACTTTTTGAATTCACATCAGAGCTGTTCCTTCACATTTCTGCTTCTGCTCTTTAAAAAAATATCCGCCCCTAAAAGTTCAAAGTCACGGGCAATTTTATTAAAAAACACAAATATAATTAAAGTTTTGCACTATGCATAAGTTCCTGTGCTTTTGTGAACTGACAGTCTTACAGTCGCCCAGCATTAATCAGGGCACGGATGGGGGTTCGTAGCTTCGGAAACTCATTTGATTCGGCTATTTGGACCTGAACAGCACCTGGACTCTGGAAGGCTGCAATCAAAAGAACACTGTGGCCTATTGAAGATAAACAATACTATCTAGTCTAGTTTCTGCACGACCTTGGAAAACAAGAAGGCTGTGCCGGGAACTCCTCTCCTGGAGTGAAGCTGAGAGACACTGCTGACCCCCCCCCCCAGAGATCTCTGTGTGTGGCTCGGAGGCGCCGAGCTGAGACAACTGCTGAACTGTGCTATCTGAATGTTGCTCACAGACTCTTGATCTCCTTGCATGTCGTCAAATCTGCAACAATGTCTTGTCTGAATGTGCTTTTGCTGATAGAGTTTTTGGGACTTTATCATAGAGTGTCTTAAGACAATCTTTGATAGACTCTTTTTTGAATATCACAAATGATACCTATTGTGTTTCTCCTTTTTCCATATCTGTTGACCTTCATCTGGAGACGGATGAGAGCGGCCGCGCAGAAGAACACGTGGAACATGTGGAACATGTGTGCAGAAGAACATGTGGTACACATGTCATGTGTTTGGAAATGCTGCAGCTTACACACTCTCCCTCTTCTGGATGACTGTGCTTACATAATTACGTTGTATTAATTAATTGGTGCAATGTTAATCAATAAATCTCTTATCTCTCTCTCTTATCTCTCTCTTATGTGTGAATCACTGCGGAGCAAGGAGGATGATGAGGCACAACTGACCCCAGTGTGGGATATACTAATTAAATGAGAAATGATCCTGCACTTAATACACTCATAAATCACACATAAAGTGATTAAAAGTACATTTAAAATACAGGTGCTGGTCATAAAATTAAAATATTGTGAAAAAGTTCATTTATTTCAATAATTCCATTCAAAAAAATGTAACTTGTACATTCATTTGTTACACACAGACTGATATAATTTAAATGTTAGTTTCTTTTAATGTTGATTATTAAAACAGACAATAAAGCAACTGTCAAATCAGCGACCTCAATTTGTCCTGAAGTGAACGTCCCTTACCTACAGAGCTGCAGCTTTGCAGTCATTTCAATAATAAGTTTACATCTTTTGTTTCATGCTAATGTACTGTAATAAACCTTTGTAAAATACACCATGATGCAGGAAATGGAAAATATTTTATCCTAAATTCTCTGGGGTACAACATCCACACCCCCTCCCCCCAGTCCATGAAAATATAGTCTGATATTAAAGGTTCAGTATGCAGTTTCTGTAGAACTGCAGCAGTTAGAAATATTTTCAACAGGCAAAGCATTCTGATCCCTCCCCCTCAGAGCCATATGTGGCTCTGCCCCCTTGTGGTCTGTTGAATTTCAAATTCAAGCTCTGTTTTTATTGGCTGATTCAAATTCAAGCTCTGTTTTTATTGGCTGGTTACAAACTCTGTTTTTATTGGCTGGAAAATGGCGGGTCACCTTTTCTTTTTAGAAATGCTTATTTACCACCTGGAGAAGCAAGGGGACAATATTTTTTTTAATTTTTTTTCAGAGATTACCTGGCTAACATCAGTCTGTCAGGAGGTAGTGACAGAGTGAAGAAATATGTTCATAAAAAAAGCTACATACTGCAGCTTTAAACTGGTCTGTGGCGCAAAAAAATGTTGGGGACCACTGGTCTACATGATAAAACACATTCAAACATTTTTAACTTTGACAAATATAGATTTCATTAATCACAAACTGTGTTTTCATGTATTTGTATTCAATGTAGAATAATTCAGAGCAGGTTTGAGCAGAACCAGGATTTTAGATTCTGACCCAGAGCTGATCTAAGGTGGTCCAAATGTTCAAGATTGTGTGAAATATCCCTTTAACTGCTGAGTCTGCAGCTGTGAATCAGAAGCTAACTTCAGGTGGTCCTGAGGTGGGACAGGTGTCTCTGCAGTCATGTGTCTCCTGTCCTCTGAGACACATTCTTTCATTGTTTGGGTCAAATGATGGATTTGCTCCATGTTTATTAATCACACACACACACACACACACGCACGCACACACACACACACACACACGCACACACACACACACACACACACACACACACACACACACACACACAGCAGGTGATAACTGATGTTTCATGTTGAATCCAGTAAAAGTGATTTAAAGTTAAAACAAGCATCAAACATGTTTTTTGTTCTAAAAAGGTTTTTAGACGTTTGGAAAGAGAAACTTCAAAACAGACGTGTTCAAGTTGAACTTTAGAAATGAATGAAACATTTATAAATGAATAAATTTGGAAGTATCAGGGAATGATTTTAGTTGGACAAACATAGAAAACCTCCTACAGCTGCAGTGAACTGACCTCAGAACCTCCAGTCTACAGTTTGGACTCTCCAGGAAACCACAGAGCTCCTTCACTCCAGAGTCAAACAGCTGGTTCTGACTCAGGTCCAGTTGTGTCAGATGGGAGGGGTTGGACTTCAGAGCTGACACCAGAGAAGAACAGCTGATCTCTGACAAACTGCATTTCTTCAATCTGAATAAAGAATCAAAGATGTGAGCTGAAGCCAACAGGATGCAGGTTCAAACTGAAATATGAACTAAATGATTGAAGTGGACAGAATTAGTTTTACTGGATGTCAGAGACACAAAAACTGGATCAATTCAAGGTCATAAACTTTTTGTTTTAAACATTTCTCTAACTTTTGCTACATGCTAGAGGCTGACTGAGGTTATTAAAAGCTGGTTAAACATCTGAGTGGTGCATTAGCGCCACCAAGTGGTGGGAACATGTTCTGTAATCAGCCTCTCATGTTAACAGAAATAGTTCTGGTGTTTTCAACTGAACATTTGTGTGATCTCAGTCCCACAGTTGAAAAACTGATTTTTTAGCCATAGAGGTGTTGATCCGGGCCAACTTTTGGGTCGTGACCCAAGGGTTCAGTATCTGTGCTTTAGTTCATCATTAAAGTTCCTCGTGTCTTTCTGCATCCTGGGGTCAACTCTCCAACAACTGTGACTTTCAGCTACTACCACACCACATTTTAGCTCAGTATCTGAAAAATTCACTGTTACACATGTTTTGGTACAGGCTAAGGTTTATTATCTGTGGTGGCCATCTTGAATCTGGTTAACCACCACAGTTCATCAGTTCTAGATGTTCATCTAATGATGACTTTCTAAGAGTTTATTAGAATATTTGCAGTGATTTATGAGATATTTTGCTATCAAACAAACTGCACACAAACGAAGCAGAAACAGGTAAAAACATGATCGCTCTTCCTTCTCCTTCAGCGCTGAGACAACTGTTTCATGTTGAATCCAGTAAAAGTGATTTAAAGTTAAAACAAGCATCAAACATGTTTTTGTTCTAAAAAGGTTTTTAGACGTTTGGAAAGAGAAACTTCAAAACAGACGTGTTCAAGTTGAACTTTAGAAATGAATGAAACATTTATAAATGAATAAATTGTGAAGTATCAGGGAATGATTTTAGTTGGACAAACATAGAAAACCTCCAACAGCTGCAGTGAACTGACCTCAGAACCTCCAGTCTACAGTTTGGACTCTCCAGGAAACCACAGAGCTCCTTCACTACAGAGTCAGACAGCTGGTTCCAGGTCAGGTCCAGTTGTGTCAGATGGGAGGGGTTGGACTTCAGAGCTGACACCAGAGAAGAACAGCTGATCTCTGACAAACTGCAGTACTCCAATCTGAATAAAGAATCAAAGATGTGAGCTGAAGCCAACAGGATGCAGGTTCAAACTGAAATATGAACTAAATGATTGAAGTGGACAGAATTAGTTTTACTGGATGTCAGAGACACAAAAACTGGATCAATTCAAGGCCTAGCATTCCTTGAAGGAATGCATATCACCCGCCACCTTTCATCCCACAGTTTGACACTAAGATCATCTTGTGATAAGAAACTTGTAGCGTTTTGGTCAAACCTTGTAAATAATGTTATGAAGCATCTCATGTGAAATTCTGAGATCTCAGCTGGTCTGTTAGAGCTCAGACTCTGGCTTGTGGACCACTCTCAGCTACTACCACTCCACAGCTTAGATCAGGACTAAAAGAAGAAGAGGTTTCTTGATTTTAATTTTTAAATATCAAAATATAATATTAAATAGGAACTGCTTTTAGTTTTGTGGTCGGAAATGAAAATAAAAAAATACAAGTTGATTTTCTTTTTATAGTCATTAAATTAATTTAATAAATTAATTTCCTGTCAAACAGAAATTAATTTTACAGAAACTGGTTGAAAATCTAAACTCCTGGTTCTGTGCAGACCTGGTCTGAGTCCAGTCAAACTTTATTTGTATAAAACTTTTCCTGCAGAGCAGCTCAGTGTGCGTTAAAACAAGAATAAAAACTGTCTAAAACACTTTAAACAACACGTCCACATGAAATAATCATCAACAAACACCACGTGCACATGAAATTAGGGATGGGGCCGATCTGATACGGTATCGGCCTCCGATACCAGCATAATCTACATATCGGATTTTTGATCCAACCTGCCGATATTTTTCGATCCATGATGCACGTTGGCTTCAAGCTATTGAATGGATTTCCTGAACGGAGGTGTGTCTCATGAACCCAGACCTGCCTCAAATTCAGGAAATCCATTTCATAGTTTGCAGCCAGCTACAACGTGAGGACTGAGTGCGTACTCAGTTGGGCTTGTTTTCATGGAGCTGGTCGCTTGTTTCTGTCGCGAGATCTGGCAACACTGTAGCATCTTAGCTAGCAGCTAGCCAACTTTTCATGTTAAATTTTTTTTATTTATTTATTCATTTTACATCAATAAAAAACAACATTTAAACAGTGTACAATATAAAAGACATAAAATGAAAGGAGGCAGAGAGAAGAAATAATCTTATAGCAATAAAACATGTCCGTTGTATGGAAGCGTTTTACACTCAACACTGTAAGACAGCAACGTGCAATGTCTGCAGAGCCATAGCGCCACATTAAACCACGGTCAAGTTAGTTTTACGTTGGACATTCGAGCTCCGTGGCTTCAGCGGTGTGTTTTTCTTTTTCAATCCGGCGTGGGCGCTCTGATTTCAGGCAGCTGCTCTTAGCTTGCCCCTCCACCGAGACGGAGATGCCGCTGGCCGGGTCCGGATGCTTTTGTTTCGGTTCAGGGAGAGTGGCGTCCCACTGAAGCCAGGGAGCTCAAATGTTTACCGAGAAGTTGCTAAACTTCATCGTAATTATAGAAAATGAAGGATTTCTTACGATGAAGATTAGAAACTTCTCGGTAAACATTTGAGCTCCGTGGCTTCAGCGATGTGTTTTTCTTTTTCAATCCGGGGTGGGCTCTCTGATTTCGGGCAGCTGCTCTTAGCTTGCCCC
This sequence comes from Garcialebias charrua, assembly GCA_038048925.1. NCBI lineage: Eukaryota > Metazoa > Chordata > Actinopteri > Cyprinodontiformes > Rivulidae > Garcialebias > Garcialebias charrua. The sequence goes on along the minus strand of JBBPBX010043058.1, from coordinate 16,534 downwards.
TGCACCCAGACGGAGACGCCGCTGGCCGGGTCCGGATGTCTCTTTGTTTCGGTTCAGCGAGCGTGGCATCCCACTGAAGCCATGGAGCTCGACTGTCCAACGTAAAACTAACTTGACCACAGTCCAAGATATAGTTTACCCTCCAGGAGATATTTATCAGTACAACAGTAGACAATTATAAAAAAAAGCATATTAATTAAAAATTACCGTACAAGAAAACTGTATATAAAAAAACCATAAACAGCTACATTATAAAGCAATGTAAAATAATAAAACCAGGAACATGTCTATGTTTGTTTATGCCATGAACTTAGCAGATGCAAAGGTATTTAATAATAATAATAATAATAATAATAATGTCCTTTCCTGTCATCTGCGTATGTTTCCCATACACAGACGAAATTCAGATTTTATTTAATTAATTCGTTCATTTAAAAGAAAAATAAAACAAATTCATCAAAAAGAAAACAGTGAATAAAAAGAGTGCAGCAAGAAGAAGAAAAATCTTATATCACCCCATTATTTAAAAGAATACAGGTGGTCCTCGAGTTACGACGCCCTCGACTTACGGCAATTCGGAGTTACAAACGCATTATAATTAATAAATATATGAAATTAATATATATATATATTTTTTTTTTTTTGTTGTTGTTTTTTTTTTGTTGTTATATATTTGTTTGTTTAAATGTTCTTGATTTCATGTGTACATCACTTTGTTGCAGCTGTGGTTGTTTTAAATGGCTTCATAAATAAAGTATTATTATTATTATTGTTATTTTTATTATTTTTAAGCCGATTTACTAAGTTTCCGGCAGTTTGAGACAGTTTCTGCCTGTTTTCAGCAGTCTCCGTCAGTTTTCGGCAGTGCCCGCCATGTTTAGCTTCGGTTGGCTCCTGCCTCGACAGCCATGGACCGTGTCCGATCAGAGGTTGCTGCACGTGGACACATGAGCGGGAGCTGAACTGCAATTTTGCGGATGGACGGTTGGACGAAGGAAAACGACACTGTGGACCACGTGAAGCAGGAGACTGTGAGCGTGACCGGAGAAGCCAGGAGCTAACATGCTAAACCCCGCCCGGCCCTACCGGGGACAGAAGCCGAAGGGCGGCGGAGACGGCTGGCGGGGAGCTCGCCGATGTCCGCCTGGCAGCCTCAGATGTTGAATGGACACCAAGCTAACATGCTAAAATGCGGAGACACAGTTGCGGCAGCCTTTTGGAGGGAATAAGATGCTAACGCACACAGCTATGGAGGTGCTAACATGTTAACGCGCACAGCTATGGAGGTGCTAACATGCTAATGTGCACAGCTATGGAGGTGCTAACATGCTAACGCGGCGCACAGCCTGCTGGAAGGACACCACGGAGAAACGGCTCCTAGTAAGTTATTGAATCTTTTTCCCTTCATTAGGGTGTTGAAATATGAAGCAGTAATTTGTTCAATGGTTGTTAATGGGAGAGCTTTGTTATGCTGCCATCTACTGTATCTTTGGTGTATTGCAGCCGCTATTGTGCCGTTAATTAATTAATAAATGAACGCACGTTGAAACACCTGTTCTCTTCAGGTTATGGGCCCAGAGCGTCGCTAAAAAGTTCAGTAAGTGAAGTTTTTGAGTCAGATAAACGGAATTGTGGGATTCACAATGGATGATAAGCTGTTTATTGACAAGCTGAGCGGACCAGAGAACTGGGCAACGTGGAAGTTTCAGATGGAGCATTTGCTAAAAGCTAAAGGACTATGGGGCATGCTAACGGAGACGGATATGCTAACTCCGGATGCTAACGCACAAGCTCGGGCAGAATTCGAGAGACGGAGAGAAAAGGCATTTTCCATGTTAGTGCTGAATGTGAGTACACCCCAGTTGTATTTAATAACAAGCTGCCAAACTCCAAAAGAGGCTTGGGACATGCTAAAAGGACATTTTGAAAGAGACACTTTAGCTAATAAGCTATTCTTGAAGAAGAAATATTTCAGATGTGAAATGAAGGAAAAGGAAAGCTTAAATGACCATTTAAAACGAATGAAGGAACTGACTGATCAGCTAAGAGCAATAGGTGCTGTAATTGAAGAAGAAGATCAGATTGTAACACTCCTGGGTAGCTTACCACCAAGCTATGCTACAATTGTCACCGCTCTAGAAACGAAGATGGACAGTTTGACATTGCAGTTTGTTCAGCAAGCATTAATCAATGAAGAGCAAAAAAGAGTCCATGTTAATGATGACTACAGTGCTGCAGGTGGTGCATCAGCCATGTCAACACAAGTTCACAGAGAAATGCAGGACCATTCAAAAGTAGTGGGAGCTGAACGACAGAGTTCGTGGAGATGTTACAAGTGTGGCAGGGAAGGGCACATAAAGCGCAATTGTCCAAGCTGGAAAAAACAAAATAAAAATCACAAAGCCAAAAATGCTGTATGTGAAAATGAAGAAAACCCCTCTGAGAGTGCCTTTGTTGCAGGAAATGCAAATCTAACTGAAGGACAAGGACAAGTTGAGTGGTTGATTGATTCTGGAGCATCAAAACACATGACCTGTGAAAAAGAAAATCTTCAAAACTACCAGCAGTTTTCAGAAACACAATCTGTAAAACTGGGTGATGGCAGGGTGGTGGAAGCTCAAGGTTTTGGCATTGTTAAATTGAACATGACCTTCAAAATAAGTGATGCTAAACCTGCCACAATGTATGATGTGTTATATGTTCCAAAATTGTCTGGAAATCTTTTTTCAGTGGGAGCTGCTACAAGAAAAGGAAATACAGTGCAGTTCAAAAAATCTCGGTGCTACATACGTGACAAGGATGGATCGCTTCGAGGAATGGGAACACAAAGATCTGATGGACTGTACCAGTTGGATGTTAAAGGATCTTCACCTGTCTGTCATAGTGCATCAAGTGCATCAGTAACAGCTAATTTATGGCATCAGCGTTTGGGTCACACCACCAAACTAAAGGAACTAGAAGATCTGGTGAATGGAGTGAAATTATCTGCAGACAAAGAACTTCCTTTCTGTGAAGCCTGTGTGGAAGGCAAGCTCACAAGACAGCCATGTAAAGCAGTGGGAAAAATCCGTTCCAAACGTAAGCTGCAACTGATCCATAGTGATGTCTGTGGACCCATGCAGACTGAATCCATAGGTGGGTCAAAATACTTTGTAACCTTTATTGATGACTTTTCTCGCTGTTGTAAGGTTTACTTCATGAAACAAAAAAGTGAAGTCTTAAGCAAATTCAAGGATTTTGAGAGAACATTCTCAAATGAGTGTGGACACAGAGTTGCAAGACTAAGATCAGATAATGGTGGGGAGTACATTTCAAATGAGTTTGAAGAATATTTGAAGGCTCAAGGTATCCACCATGAGAAGTCTGTACCTCATACACCTCAGCAAAATGGAGTTGCAGAAAGAAAAAACAGGACATTGGTTGAAGCAGCTAGAAGCATGTTGTCGCATGCTAAGTTACCAAACATGTACTGGGCTGAAGCGGTAGCAACAGCAGCCTACATACAAAACAGATTGCCAACATCTGTTCTGAAGCGAGAGACACCCTACCAAAGATGGTCTGGTAAAAAACCTGACATGAGCCATGTGAGAGTGTTTGGTTGTGTTGCTTATGCACATGTTCCAGATGCAGAAAGACGAAAACTCGACAAGAAAGCTGTAAAGCTCAGGTTTGTGGGATATGCAAACAACGCAAAAGGATATCGTCTGTTCGATGAAGAAAAAAGAAGAATTCTGATTCGAAAGGATGTCATCTTTAATGAGTCAGACTTTGACTGGAAACAGAAGGAGGACGTTTCCTGCGCAGAGAAAGAGGTGATTACCATCACAGAAGAAAACGAAACAACTGATGATGACGTCACTGTTGAGGAAACTATTCAAAGAGGAAGCAGAATCAGAAGGGCTCCAAAGAGATATGGATATGACGAGTTTGCAGATATGGTGACTGTTGATCATTGTGCTAATGTGTGTTCTGTCATGGAACCAGTCACACTGAAAGAAGCATTAAAGAGTCCAAATGCAAAAAAGTGGCAAGAAGCGGCTGATTTGGAATACCAGTCACTGGAAGAAAATGAAACATGGGATCTGGTGGAACTACCAAAGGACAAAGAGGTCATTGGGTCAAGATGGGTGTTCAAAGTCAAGCATCAAAGTGATGGAGAAGTGGAGCGATACAAGTGCAGACTTGTTGCCAAAGGTTACTCACAGCTTTATGGTGCTGACTACTATGAAACATTTTCACCTGTGGTACGTTTTAGCTCAATTCGTACATTATTGTCCTTTGCCATCCAGAATAACTTACATGTACATCAAATGGATGTTGTCACTGCATTTTTAAATGGACACCTGGAAGAAGAAATCTACATGGAACAACCTGAGGGATACATCAAACCAGGTCAGGAGCATCTTGTATGCAAACTAAAAAAATCAATCTACGGACTAAAACAGTCTCCTCGTTGTTGGAACAAAGAGTTCACAAAATTCATGATGGATCTTGGATTTAAGCAGAGCACCTCGGATCCCTGTGTGTTTGTGAGGTCATCACAGGAGCTGGAGATAATTGCAGTTTATGTAGATGATCTGATGATGATTACAGAGTCAACTGAAAGAATGGATGAGTTAAAACTGGCTCTCCAAGAACGCTACAAAATGAAGGACTTGGGTGAACTGTCCTACATCCTCGGCGTCTCAGTTATTCAAGACAAAACAAAAAACTGCATCTTTCTTCATCAGAAACAGTACATTGAAACGATTCTTCATAAATATGGGATGGACAAAGCAAATCCTGTTGCAACCCCTGCTGACATCAGTGTAAAGCTGAAAAAGGATGATGGTGTCAGTAATCCTGTCAATCCAAGCACATATCAGTCCATGGTTGGAAGTCTACTGTATGCTGCGATGACAACAAGACCAGACATAGCACAAGCAGTGAGTGCAGTGTCAAAGTTCAATGCAAATCCAAATACTGCACATCTGACTGCTGTGAAGAGGATTCTTCGCTACTTAAAGGGCACTGCTAATCTTGCTCTAAAGTATGACTGTTCAGGGGACAAATATTTGACTGGTTTCTCTGATGCTGACTGGGCTGGAGACCAGGACGACCGCCGTTCAACAACAGGCAACATATTTCTACTCAGTGGAGGAGCAGTGAGCTGGCTGAGCAAAAAACAAGCAACGGTTGCACTTTCAACAGCAGAAGCTGAGTATGTTGCTCTCAGTCAAGCAGCTCAAGAAGGTACCTGGCTGAGAAGATTACTGAATGATCTTGGTATGGTCACAAAACCTACAGTGATTCTGGAGGACAACCAAGGAGCCATTGCAATTGCAAAGAATCCAGTGGACCATTCCAGAACCAAGCACATAGACATTCGCTACCATTACATTCGTGAGTGTGTACAGAATGGTGAAGTCAAGTTAGAGTATTGTCCAACCGATGACATGAAGGCAGATATCTTGACAAAGCCTCTTGCAAGACAGAAGTTTGAGTATTTTAGAAGAAAAATTGGACTTTTTCCAATTTAAATCTGTGATAGAATGTCTTGCTTTGTAGTTTGTTTGTTTTTTTGGAAAGTTAACAAGTGCAAGTTGAGTTAAAATTTATTTCAGCACTATCTTGTGTTTTAATACCATTGTAAAAATTAAGTGGGAGTGTTGAAATATGAAGCAGTAATTTGTTCAATGGTTGTTAATGGGAGAGCTTTGTTATGCTGCCATCTACTGTATCTTTGGTGTATTGCAGCCGTTATTGTGCCGTTAATTAATTAATAAATGAACACACGTTGAAACACCTGTTCTCTTCATAGGGCTCCAAATGTATGGAGTTAAGATGCTAACAGTCCTTCCTGTAAACAGTTTGGACCGCGTGAAGCAGCACGAAGCTTCAAAGGTCGGACGTGCAACGAGCTAACATGCTAAAAGACGGAGACAGGCTTGACCAGCTCAAATAAAGAATTTTTTTTATTTTATTTACTGTAATTGTCTCTAAATGTACTGTATGTGTTTTTTGATAATTATGTAGGGTACTGTGTTAGGATAGGCGAAGTGCTTAGGCTACAGTACTGCACATGTAAGTGTATCAGTGGAGGCTGGTGTGTGCTTTCCGACTTACGACAATTTCAGGTTACGAACAGACCGTAGGAACAGAACTAGTTCGTATGTCGGGGACAACCTGTATATAAAATAACTAAATTAATCACTTTAATATCCACTTTGGAGTTAGGAATAAAATAAAACACGTTTTGTGTTAGCAGAATTTAATCATAACTTTGAAACTTATCCAACATTAATAAAACTTACCTCAAGTTGCCTTTTACATGTATGCATATATGTGTACACATTGTACTTGAGAGGAGATTATTACAGCCTCATAAAATCAATGATGATGATATCGGAACTGGATCGGTATCGGCCGATACCAAGATTTAAGGATCGGAAGCAAGAAAATGTGGATCGGTGCATCCCTACATGAAATCATTCATCAACAAACACCACGTGCACATGAAATAATTCATTAACAAACACGACGTGCACATGAAATAATTCATCAACAAACACCACGTGCACAGATCAAATGTGCAGCAGAGCAGAATCAAAGTCATGAAACTACAGATCCATGGATAAAAACAGGTTTGAACTTTCTAAGTTTGGAGGTTTTGAACTGGACCTGACTGAATGTGGTCTACATCAGTGGTCCACAACCACCAGGCTGCGGACCGGTACCGGGCCGTGGGTCAATTTGTACCGGGCGCAGAGAAATATATATATATTTTTTTAATAATAAAACTTATTTATAAAACTCACTGGATTCTCTCCCCCACATGTGTCAATGACTCACTCTTGACACAGGTCAACATACACAAGTGGTAAGTTTCAGTTTCTGTTAGACACATGTGCAGATTGTTTCTGCATTGCCCGTTCGGGTGGAGTCATTTAGCTGCGTGGTCCGGAGCAGACAGGAGGAGGCTGCAGCCATGTCTGTGCATTTGAAGGATTACACTGCATATTTTTCAACCCGCCTGACAAAGAGTGACTGTAAAACTATGAACTAAATAAAACTATAATTTTAAACAAAGCTTCCTAATTTCAAATCAGAGCTGGTTTTATCTTGAACTTTTTGAATTCACATCAGAGCTGTTCCTTCACATTTTTCTGCTCTTTAAAAAAATCTCTGCCCCTAAAAGTTCAAAGTCATGGGCAATTTTATTAAAAAACACAAATATAATTAAAGTTTTGCACTATGCATAAGTTCCTGCACTTTTGTAAACTGATGTGTGAATCACTGCGGAGCAGGGAGGAGGAGGCACATCTGACCCCAGTGTGGGATATACTAATTAAATAAGAAATGATCCTGCACTTAATACACTTATAAATCATTCATAAAGTGATTAAAAGTACATTTAAAATACAGGTGCTGGTCATAAAATTAAAATATTGTGAAAAAGTTCATTTATTTCAGTAATTCCATTCAAAAAGTCAAACTTGTACATTCATTTGGTACACACAGACTGATATATTTTAAATGTTAGTTTCTTTTAATGTTGATGATTATAACTGACAATTAAGCAACTGTCAAATCAGCGACCTCAATTTGTCCTGAAGTGAACGCCCCTTACCTGCAGAGCTGCAGCTTTGCAGTCATTTCAATAATAAGGTTACATCTTTTGTTTCATGCTAATGTACTGTAATAAACCTTTGTAAAATACAACATGATGTAGGAAATGGAAAATAATTTATCCTAAATTCTCTGGGGTACAACATCCCCCCCGGTCCATGAAAATATAGTCTGATATGAAATCGGTTCGTGGCGCGAAAAAAAAAAAAATGTTGGGGACCACTGGTCTACATGATAAAACACATTCAAACCTTTTTAACTTTGACAAATATAGATTTCATAAATCACAAACTGTGTTTTCATGTATTTGTATTCAGTGTAGAATAATTCAGAGCAGGTTTGAGCAGAACCAGGATTTTAGATTCTGACCCAGAGCTGATCTAAGGTGGTCCAAATGTTCAAGATTGTGTGAAATATCCCTTTAACTGCTGAGTCTGCAGCTGTGAATCAGAAGCTAACTTCAGGTGGTCCTGAGGTGGGACAGGTGTCTCTGCAGTCATGTGTCTCCTGTCCTCTGAGACACATTCTTTCATTGTTTGGGTCAAATGATGGATTTGCTCCATGTTTATTAATCACACACGCACACGCACACGCACACGCACACACACACACACACACACACACACAGCAGGTGATAACTGATGTTTCATGTTGAATCCAGTAAAAGTGATTTAAAGTTAAAACAAGCATCAAACATGTTTTTGTTCTAAAAAGGTTTTTAAGACGTTTGGAAAGAGAAACTTCAAAACAGACGTGTTCAAGTTGAACTTTAGAAATGAATATACCTCCAGATGCAGAAAAAGAGCCACCTGCATCATGAAAGACCTCACTCACCCAGCACACTCACTCTTTGCACCACTCCCCTCGGGACGGAGGTTGAGGAGCATCAAATGTAGAACCACTAGACTGAGGAACAGCTTCTACCCTGAGGCTGTCAGACTCATGAATAAATAAATAATAAGAATAAACACTGCAAAATGTCACATCATGTTGATACTGATCTGTTTCTTGTTGCTGCGTTCATCTGTGACCATCTGCTCATAATGACTCATGTTCGTGCTGCTGTTTATAATGATGTTTTTCTACTACATTAGGGCTTAGTGTATTACTAGCTGATGTCTCTCTTAGTTAATCCTAGATGTTATTATTGTTTTTCTCTTGCATTTGTTGTTGGATGTAACTGGGACCCTGTGTACATAATCTCGTTTTCAACACATGTACTACATGCGGTGCAAATGACAATAAATTCTCTCTGACTCTGACTCTCTGACTCTGAATGAAACATTTATAAGTGAATAAATTGTGAAGTATCAGGGAATGATTTTAGTTGGACAAACATAGAAAACCTCCAACAGCTGCAGTGAACTGACCTCAGAACCTCCAGTCTACAGTTTGGACTCTCCAGGAAACCACAGAGCTCCTTCACTCCAGAGTCAAACAGCTGGTTCTGACTCAGGTCCAGTTGTGTCAGATGGGAGGGGTTGGACTTCAGAGCTGACACCAGAGAAGAACAGCTGATCTCTGACAAACTGCAGTTCCTCAATCTGAATAAAGAATCAAAGATGTGAGCTGAAGCAACAGGATGCAGGTTCAAACTGAAATATGAACTAAATGATTGAAGTGGACAGAATTAGTTTTACTGGATGTCAGAGACACAAAAACTGGATCAATTCAAGGTCATAAACTTTTTGTTTTAAACATTTCTCTAACTTTTGCTACATGCTAGAGGCTGACTGAGGTTATTAAAAGCTGGTTAAACATCTGAGTGGTGCATTAGCGCCACCAAGTGGTGGGAACATGTTCTGTAATCAGCCTCTCATGTTAACAGAAATAGTTCTGGTGTTTTCAACTGAACATTTATGTGATCTCAGTCCCACAGTTGAAAAACTGATTTTTTAGTCATAGAGGTGTTGATCCGGGCCAACTTGTGGGTCGTGACCCAAGGGTTCAGAATCTGTGCTTTAGTTCATCATTAAAGTTCCTCGTGTCTTTCTGCATCCTGGGGTCAACTCTCCAACAACTGTGACTCTCAGCTACTACCACACCACATTTTAGCTCAGTATCTGAAAAATTCACTGTTACACATGTTTTGGTACAGGCTAAGGTTGATTATCTGTGGCGGCCATCTTGAATCTGGTTAACCACCACAGTTCATCAGTTCTAGATGTTCATCTAATGATGACTTTCTAAGAGTTTATTGGAATATTTGCAGTGATTTATGAGATATTTTGCTAACAAACAAACTGCACACAAACTAAGCAGCTGCAGTGAACTGACCTCAGAACCTCCAGTCTACAGTTTGGACTCTCCAGTCCAGAACACAGATGTTTCACTCCAGAGTCAAACAGCTGGTTCTGACTCAGGTCCAGTTGTATCAGATGGGAGGGGTTGGACTTCAGAGCTGAGGCCACAACTTCCCAGTGAGTCTCTGAGAGTCCATAAGCAGCAGCAGTTCTGTGATGATAGAAAATGTAAAGTGTGTTTTAATAAAATCAGTCAATCTGTCTGATCAGAATGAAATCATCTCTTGAGAAGGGGGTTTGGGGGCAAGTTACAGTTGTTTGGTCAACCCTCATAAAACAGTTTGCATTGGTGACCACTTTGAACTGAATTGACTCCAGATGTTATTCAGTTGTAGATGTAAAGGCAGTCGTTACTTTTAACATCTGTCTTCTAGTTCAAAAGTTATTTTGTTAACAAGAACGACAAACATGAACACACACAGATAGATAGATAGATAGATAGATAGATAGATAGATAGATAGATAGATAGATAGATAGATAGATAGATAGATAGATAGATAGATAGATAGATAGATAGATAGATAGATAGATAGATAGATAGATAGATAGATAGATAGATAGATAGATAGATAGATAGATAGATAGATAGATAGATAGATAGATAGATAGATAGATAGATAGATAGATAGATAGATAGATAGATAGATAGATAGATAGATAGATAGATAGATAGATAGATAGATAGATAGATAGATAGATAGATAGATAGATAGATAGATAGATAGATAGATAGATAGACAGACAGACAGACAGACAGACAGACAGACAGACAGACAGACAGACAGACAGACAGACAGACAGACAGACAGACAGACAGACAGACAGACAGACAGACAGACAGACAGACAGACAGACAGACAGACAGACAGACAGACAGACAGACAGACAGATAGATAGATAGATAGATAGATAGATAGATAGATAGATAGATAGATAGATAGATAGATAGATAGATAGATAGATAGATAGATGGCTGCAGGTCACAGCTGGATCCTCAGAAGAACATTAAATAAAATCCCATAGAATAAACTTAAAAGTAAAAGTACTTAAAAGTATATTTTTTTTTAGAGAAGATTGAAGAGAACAGAAAATCAGAGCCATAGAGAGAGAGAGAGTTGCGACACTTCCATAGTCCCTTTGTAAGAATGGAATGCGGAAGTCACGTGGGTCACGGAGCTGCTCCATGTTCCAAACAGCAGCTAACAGCAGCTAACAGCAGCTAACAGCAGCGGTTCTACCATTGAACGTAGTTCATTCTTGATGTTTCAGACATGTTTTCTCCGGTAAGTTGATGTAAATACAATATTTTTTGCCATTGTGAAGCGTTAGCTGACTGTTCTGTACCAGTTTATAAACATTAATACTTCATGTTGTCAGTTTTTGTTAACATGTTAAATTACTAGTTGTGTTTTAACTGCAGCTAGTTCTGCCATCATGACTGGTTTAAATTGATGTATTTCTGTCTAATTCAGCATTTTAAAATATTCAGTACAGCTTCAATTTTGAAAGTTTATTTTTTTATGGTAATTCCACTGAACTCTCAAAATATAGCCCTTTTTTCTGAGAGATTGACGTGGTTAATTTAAAGTTATAGATCCTTTGTCAAAGACTGCAGCATAAATTGTGACATTATCTTTATAGAAACATGTGATCGTGGAGATGAGTAATTTTTTATGTTTTCCAGGTGAACTACAGGAGAATGACTTGAATGTTGCAAAGTATCACAAAGGTACAATATCTAATTTTCTGTCTTAAACAATAATATCTTAATCAAGATGTTTGAATAAAATTACTTTAACACCATAACCTTCACAAAGTTGGTATTTACTGCAGAACTGTTAATTTACATTATAGTTTTATATTATTAGTTATGGGTCAAGTTGTTTTCAAAGCTCTGAATGGACTTGCACCTCTCTACATCTCAGAACTTTTGAAAGTCCATCAGCCCGGCAGAGCTTTACGATCTGCCAGTCAACACCTGCTGGAGGTGCCTCGCTCAAGGTACAAACAATGGGGAGACCGGTCATTTTCTGTTGCCGGCCCAAAAGCCTGGAACAGTCTCCCCCTTGAGCTGCGTGCCACCTCTGATCTGACTCTGTTCAAAACCAGACTGAAGACCCACTTGTTCAAAAAAGCTTTCAGTGTGTAACTTTTATTACTTTTGGTATTTTAGTATGTAGCATTTTTATTTCCATTGCCTCCTTTTATTGCTGTTGTTTTTTATTCTATTTTCACTGATTTATTGTACCGGTTTTTATATTTTCTGTCCTGTTAAGCACCTTGGTCAGTGCAAGGCATTGTAGGAAGGTGCTATACAAATAAAGTTTATTATTATTATATTATTATCAAGTTGAGATGAGACGGCATCAATAAATTGTAGAACAGTAACAATTTTTTTTTTAATGATTAAACTATCAGATGGAACTGGGAAGTTATTATTCATGCCAATTGCCTTCATTTGATCTTTAGTTTAAAAAAAAAAAGTCCATATTTATTTTCCATTAACATTTTTCTTCACAGAACTGTGTTAATTTTCATGTCTGAAGTTCTTCTATCCTGCTTTTTCCCTCAGGTTTTTCATCTCTGTTCCCTGATTGCATCGCCTGTTGATCCATCCTCATGGTCCTGTTGATCCTGGATCATCATCCCTGTCCTCTGAGGCTGTGGTGTGTTGGTGAGGCATGTGGCCTCATATCTCTCTCACCCAGTAGGAGGAGCCAGCGAGGTGCTCCCCAGTTTTTACCAGGTGATGAAGAAGAAGTGTTCGTGTGTTCATTCATTCATTCTGTAACTGGTTTTGACGCTCGAAGGATTAAAGGCAACTGCTTGCAGATCAGTTTGTTTCTCCTTCTTCACACGCTACAGTTGGTGACCTGACGTGAAATATGTCAGAACCAAACGAGGATGTTGTTTCTTCTTCGGACCCCGCCGCCGCGACGTCTGCCCAGCTGTTGCAGCCGAACCCAGCCGACTTTGCTCCCGCAGCGAGTGTTAAGCTCCCGGAGTTCTGGCAGAGTGACCCGGTTTCGTGGTTCCAGCACATCGAGGCACTCTTTCGCCTCCGAGGCGTGAACGCAGATGAAACCAGGTACTTCTTGGTCGTGTCGGCTCTGGATATGCAGTCAACCCGCAAAGCCATGCCGCTGCTGCGCGCACCGCCGCACGTGGACAAATATGGCGCCCTCAAAGAGTTTCTGCTTCGAAGGTACACTTTGACTTCAACTGAGAGGGCTGATAAACTGCTATCGCTGCCGGGTTTGGGTGACGGCACGGCTGTGAACATGATGGACAAAATGCTGTCGCTACTTGGTTCAGACGACGGGGGTTTCCTTTTCCCTCACATTTTCCTGCGCCAGCTTCCGTCGCAAGTGAGGGCTACTTTGGCCAACTCCCCTTGTTTATCTACCGGTGATTACCGGGGTTTGGCGGAGGAGGCGGACCGGGTCCTGCTGGCTACCAGACGGTTCACGGTGCAGAGTACATCGGTGGAGCCGGAGCAGATGGAGATGGAGGAGCCAGCGGCGGTTTCAGCTGTTGGCGCGCGAACTCGGCGGGGGAGCTCCCTTTGTTTCTACCACCGGAGGTTCGCAAACAAAGCTAAGCGCTGCATCCCACCATGTGCATGGGTGTCGGGAAACGAGGAAGCCGGCGCTCAGTAGCAGCTGTGGGCGCTGGCGAGCGAGGTGAGCTGCTCTTTGTCACAGACTCCCTGTCAGGACGTCGTTTTCTGGTTGACTCTGGCTCCCAGAAGAGTTTAGTCCACCCTGTTGGACCTGAATTAGCAAGCCGAGGCAGTGGCCCACTGCTAACTGCTGCTAACGGTTCTCCCATTGGAACTTTTGGCACTAGACGGGCAACAGTTTCTTTCCATGGTCGTGAGTTCGAGTGGGACTTTGTTGTTGCCTCAGTGACTGTTCCTATTATCGGTGCAGATTTTTTATGTGCTCATGGACTGTTAGTAGATGTTGCTAACCGCAGACTTATTGACGCTGTAACTTTTGCAACTTTCCCATGTGTATCTGGGGGGGCTGGGCCGCTAACTCATGCTAATGTTTTAGTTTCAGGAGATGTTTTTCAAGGTTTGTTGGCAGAATTCCCCTCTTTAACTACACCTGCTTTTTCCTCTTCAGAAACTAAACACGGGGTCGAGCATTTCATCCCCACTACGGGACCGCCCGTTTTCGCACGTGCACGCCGCCTCGACGCTGTTAAACTGGCCATCGCTAAAGAGGAGTTTGGTACCATGGAGAGGTTGGGTATTGTTAGACGCTCTAACAGCCCGTGGGCCTCCCCCCTTCACATGGTACCAAAAGCAGACGGGTCGTGGCGCCCATGTGGCGATTTTCGCCGTTTAAATAACGTGACGACGCCTGATCGCTACCCCATTCCGCACATTCAGGACTTTTCTGTTCGGTTGTCGGGTGCTTCCATTTTTTCTAAGGTGGATCTGGTGCGCGGCTACCATCAAGTCCCAGTGCAGTCCAGCGATGTACCTAAAACTGCAGTAATCACCCCCTTTGGGCTTTTTGAGTTCCTCCGCATGCCGTTTGGACTAAAGGGGGCAGCACAGACTTTTCAAAGGCTGATGGACTCCGTGTTACGTGGCCTCGATTTTGTGTTTGTCTATCTGGACGACATTTTGGTGGCCAGCTCGTCAACCGAGGAGCACCTGTTGCACCTGAAAGAAATTTTTCAGCGCTTGGATGCACATGGCTTGATCATTAATCCGGTTAAGTGCCAGTTTGGTTTACCGGTGATCGATTTTTTAGGTCATCGAATTTCCGCGCAGGGTGCAGTTCCATTGCCTGCCAAGGTGCAGGCGGTGGCAGAGTTCCCACGTCCTCTGGTGGTTAAAAAGTTGCAGGAGTTTTTGGGCATGGTGAACTTTTACAACAGGTTCATTCCCAATGCAGCCCATCTCCTGCAGCCTCTCTACGAGGCCCTGCGCTCGAGGAAGGCGACTGACACAGTGGTTTGGACCCCGGACCGGATCACTGCTTTTGATGGTGCTAAGTCCGCGTTAGCTAGTGCGGCACTCCTAGCCCATCCAGATTCAGAGGCCCCGATTGCGTTGACAACTGATGCTTCGGATATAGCTGTGGGGGCCGTTGTAGAGCAACGCGTTGGCGACGCATGGCAGCCGTTGGCATTTTTCAGCCGTAAATTGCGGGACTGCGAGCGCAAGTACAGCGTTTTTGACCGCGAGTTGTTGGCGCTATTCTTAGCTACACGGCATTTTCGTTTTTTGCTGGAGGGTCGTTCATTTACGGCTTATGTGGACCACAAACCACTCACGTTTGCAATGTCTAAAGTTTCGGAGCCCTGGTCAGCACGTCAGCAACGGCACTTGGCGGCCATTTCAGAGTTTACAACGGACGTCCGCCATGTGGCTGGAAAATCCAACTCAGTGGCAGACTGTCTGTCACGGGTGCTCGTTTGTCCTGTGCTCCTCGGGGTAGATTTTTCTGCCATGGCCGCTGACCAACCGGGAGACGCTGATATAACTGCCCTTCGTGCCGGCGTTTCAGGGCTTAAGCTAGAGGAGGTCAAATTGGGAGAGGGCGGTCCTTTGATCCTGTGTGACGTTTCCACAGGCCGGACACGCCCAGTGGTTCCATCAGGTTGGCGCCGCCGCATTTTTGACTCTGTTCACTCTCTCTCGCACCCAGGTGTGCGCGCGTCTGTGAAACTAGTCAGCGCACGTTTTGTGTGGCCTGGTTTACGCAGAGAGGTGAGGAGTTGGGCAGCGGCTTGCGTGGCTTGTCAGCGTGCCAAGGTGCACCGGCACACTAAGGCACCACTGGAACCATTTCCCATTCCAGCCAAGCGTTTTGACCACGTGCATGTGGACTTAGTTGGTCCCCTGCCCCCATCACGGGGTTTCACACACCTGCTTACAGTGGTCGACCGCACAACCAGGTGGCCGGAGGTCGTTCCTCTTTCTTCCACAACTACCTCCGACGTGGCTGGTGCGTTCCTCTCCACTTGGGTTGCCCGTTTTGGTGTGCCCTCGGACATCACTTCAGACAGAGGTCCCCAGTTTATTTCAGGGCTCTGGTCCGAGATGGCGCGCTCCTTGGGGGTGCAGGTGCATCGCACTACCGCCTACCACCCTCAGGCTAACGGGTTGGTTGAACGTTTCCATCGGTCTCTTAAGGCGGCGTTACGTGCTGCGCTAACAGACGTTGGCTGGGTGGAGCGTTTGCCGTGGGTGCTGCTTGGGTTGCGATCAGCTCCTAAGGAGGACCTCAACGCTTCATCAGCCGAGTTGGTTTTTGGTCAGCCTGTACGAATCCCAGGGGAGTTTTTGTTAGACGCTGCCGCTCCACGGTTCCCCGAAGCGGTGGACCCCTATTCGCAGAGTGGTCTTTTGGTTCCGGGTCCTGTGCACCATTGTTTCCCGCAGGCGTTTGTGCCCACTGCACTCCAGTCTGCCCGTTTTGTTTTTGTGCGACGTGACGCCCACCGTTCGCCCCTCCAGCCTCCGTATGACGGGCCGTTTCGGGTGCTCGAAAGGGGCGCGAAAAGTTTTGTTTTAGACATGGGTGGGCGTAGAGAGCTGGTTACAGTGGACCGCCTGAAGCCAGCCTATGTGTTGGCTGATGATGAGGTGTTGCCGGCT
>JBBPBX010043057.1:12609-28102 GCA_038048925.1 Garcialebias charrua | reverse complement strand
TTAAAGACCGTGTAAAGTGAAATTAAATGTGTGTTTTTAGTTTGTCACATGGCATAAATATGTGTTATTAATCACCCATATAAATCTGACTGATTAAAAACATTGTTTACCTTATAAAATTAAGTCTCAAAAATCATGAAAAAACATGATTTTGCCTTGCCCTGGAACGCTGGGGGCGTGTCAGTGCGTGGGCGTGGTTTCAGCGCAGCTGCGCTCGTGTCCTGCCCCTGAGCTGACTGTGTGGAGAGGCAGACAGCAGAGCCAGTAAACCTGCTCTGTTTTTATCTGAGTTCTGTCTGTAACAGCAGCTACTTTTTCCAAGAGTTACGCTGTTTTTGTAAATAGTTTTCTTGTGTGTTTTTAATCTGGAATGAATAAAAAAAAAAAAAAAAAAAGAGTTGTACCATGCGGGAATTGAACCCGTGGAGTTTGGGACGGAAGGCAAGCGCTTTATCCATTGACCTATCCAGGCACTACAGATACTCGGTATAAAACCACGCGGTATAAAAACATGTTATGATTTGTACGGGTGCCCTGACCATTGCGACATCCAGGGAAGATGCACGAACGAGGCATAATTGTTTAGCTAGCTAACAATGAACAAAATATCTACAGGTAACCCCCGACCTACGACCCCATCGACCTGCGAACCACGGGACCTACGAACATATCATATTTAATAAAAATATGAATTAAAAAAATTTTTTTTTTTGTGTTTAAATGTTCTTAATTTCATGTGTACATCACTTTGTTGCAGCTCTGGTTGTTTTAAAGGCTTTATAAATAATAATTATGATAAAAAAGATCATTTCTGATCATTTTTGAGCAATCTTGGGCAACAGGAAGTAGGTCTTCAGTTTACACGGTCACAAATTAATGTAGAACACCGGACGCTATTTTAGGTTCAGTCACTGGGGTCTCCGGTCACAAATTAATGTAGAACACCGGACGCCATCTTAGGTTAGCTGCCGAGAGCCGGACGAAGACTGGTGACCAGGATGGCTTCATATGGATTAATTACTAGCTGGAAACGTCTCTGTGAACTTTGTGGATGTCTCAGGCAGCAGCGGATTTATCGCCGATCGTGCCAGGCCGCCGTGCGAACACCTCCGGCCGGCCTGGCTACACCTCCGGCCTGGCTAGCTCCAGAGCTAACACTGGAGCTAACACGGGAGCCGGCCTTTTGAACACTGGTGACCAGGATCGCATCATATGGATTAATTACTAGCTGGAATAGCTCTGTGGACGTCTCAGGCTGGAGCAGCGGCTGGAGCAGCAGCTGCAGATTGATCGCGCCGCCGCTCCAACACTAGCTCATGGCTTGGCTAGCAGAAGCTAGCCAGCTAGCTAACACAGGTCTGGAGCAGCTGCGGTGGCTTGCCGGCCCCCGCGCTGCTTGGCCCGAAAACAATCAACGCATGGCAACCTATGTCGGCTTTGACCATCTCAAAGTAAGAAAATATATTTTTATTTATTCTGTAAATGTGAATAGCAATGTTTAACATTACAGTACACTACTTTACATGCTTAAATGTGTGCGCGCGCTCCGTTAGCATGATAAATAAAGGTTGAATGAATGAATGAATGAATAATTTTTTTTTTTTAATATAATTTTCACCCCCTACCTACGAACGGATCGAGCTGCGAACGGTTCTTAGGTCCCAAACTCGTTCGTAGGTCGGGGGTTCCCTGTATGCTATTGCTATCTGATGCTATCTGCGATTCGCGAGTGAACGGCTCCACCGAGGCGAATTTATACGGCTGGAGCTGCAGGGGGTGGGGCTATACTAATGAGGACCGCGTGACGAAACGCGGTCCCGTTTAAACCACGCCTAAAAAATCCTGAAAAAGACATATCTTTATACACAGTTTCATCTATAACTCCAAAATTAATTGAGCTACAATTTTGAGACTTTTTACTCATTTACAAGATTACAATTATGACATTTATAATGTTTATTGAAGAAAATGTTGAAATTCACTTTACATGGTCTTTAAAGCTAGAATAACAGCAAAAAAATAATAATACCTCATCAAATCGCTTTCAAGACTTTTTAATACTTTTCAAGACCCTTAATTTTCCCAAAATTGATTTATCAACTTTTAATAACTTTCAAGACCCCGCGGACACCCTGTAAAAGAAGCAGAGCATTAGCTACAAGCTAAAAGAAGCAGAGTACTAGTTACAAGCTAAAATAAGCCAAACATTAGCTACAAGCTAAAAGAAGCAGAATACAAGCTAAAAGAAGTAGAACATTAGCTATAAGCTAAAAGAAGCAGAACACTAGCTACAAATTAAAAGAAGCAGAACATTAGCTACAAGCTAAAAGAATAGCTAAATGAAGCAGAACATTAGCTACAAGCTCAAATAAGCAGAAGACAAGCTAAAAGAAGGAGAACACTAGCTATAAGGTAAAAGAAGCAGAACATTGACTACAAGCTAAAAGAAGCAAACACTAGCTACAAGCTAAAAGAAGCAGAACATTAGCTACAAGCTAAGAAGCTAACACTAGCTACAAGCTAAAAGAAGCAGAAAACAAGCTGAAAGAAGCAGAACATTAGCTACAAGCTAAAAGAAGCAGAAGACAAGCTAAAAGAAGCAGAGCATTAGCTAAAAGAACTTCCCAAACCAACATCATCAAAATGTGGGTGGTTAAGGTGAAACACCCACACCTGCCTCCACCCTCATTTGCCCCACTCTTGGCCCTTGAGCAAGGCTCTTAACCCCCACCACCTGCTCCAAACAGGTCTCTACAGGTCTCTCTTGTAATTTGAGGAGAGACCACCTGTATAAATAAAGTTGAATTAAATTAAAAACTAACTGACAGCTCTGTCCTGGAGGGGCTGGTTGGGTGAGGTCACAGAGGGGGTGGTGGTGTGTGTGTGTGTGTGAGCCCACCTGTGAGGAACCTGAAGGCAGGTTCTGCCTCGGAGCCCAGGATCTTGATCTTGCTGAAGAAGGGGAACGTGACGCTGTACGTGGACTTGGCGAACGCCTCGATGTCCCTGCTGGACCCTGTCTCCGTGTCCCCGAACTGTCCGCAGGGGAAGGCCAGCACGTTGAAGTGAGACGGGCCCAGCTCCCGGTGCAGCTCCTGCAGAGACCTGTAGTTCGACTCCGTGTGCTCGCAGCGACTCGCCACGTTTACAACCAAAGATGCCTGAGCAGGAGGAAAACAAAACTCACGTTATGAAACTGCACGAGGAGAGGAGCGAGAGGAGCGACCAGCTGAAGTTTGCACAGGTTTGTTGTGAACTGAAAATAAAATGAGTGGTGATGATGTGGACATACTTTCCCTCGGTACTTCTCTAGGGAAACTGACTTCCCCTTCGCGTCTTTCACCTCAAAGGAGTAAAAGTCCTCGGGTCTTGTGGGTCTCAGCAGGCGGGTCTGCAGGAGGAACAAACAGCCCACACCCACCGTCATGCTCAGAAGAACCCGCAACCTTTTAGCTCTGGGGCCGGACGACCTGCTGGGATAGCCTCCTAAAGCCTCCATCTTGGAGGAAAAAAAATAAAAGAACAGTGACTGGAGTTGGAGCCACCGAGGCGGACCGGAGAAGAAACTGTGAAGCTAGCCATAAGCTAACCGGAAGCACTTTACCTTCAAAATAAAACAAACTACAGTATGGTACAAACAAACTCCTCATAAACCGGAAACACCATACCTTCAAAATAAAACAAAACCCTACACCAAAATTATCGCGCAGCGGATACATAGTTTTTTGGGGTCTGCAACCTGTGGCTCTGGAGCCACATTTGGTCCCTCTGTAGCGGCTCTTTCAAGCTTCGGCCAAGACGAACACAGAACTGAATTTTATTGGTTGCTATAAAAACAACAATAGTTCTAGCTGTATTCTTGTCATTTCTTTTGCAAATATTCACTTTAACTTTTTTGCTTTATTTCTATACTTAATTATTTTTCCACGATTAAAAAGAATACAAGGTCTGCATAGTTCATAGCTGTTTGTATATTAAAAAAAAAAACTATTTTCCCCCCTCCAAAAAAGCTAAGTCTGGTCCTCTGGACATTCAAAAAAAACAACAAAAAAAAACCAAAGAGGACCAGACTTAGCTTTTTTTGGATTTTTTCTACCTGGATTATTGAGCATGCATCAGAGTATTTTCCCCCTTCTTTACAATAATCAGATCTTTTCATTTGTCTTAAATTGTAAAAATGTCAATAAAATTTAAAAATCATTAGATATTTTTAGCTTTAAAATGTCACCCCTACTGGCCACAAAAGTCTTCTCTGACAGACAAATGGCCCATGGGCCACCAGTTGATAATCACAGTTGTAGCAGGTTGTTGTAGCTCTGGACACATTTAATTTAATGAACGAAGATGTAAAAATGGCTCTTTTGATCGTAAAGGTTGCAGACCCCTAGTATGTAGGCCTATATAACAACATCAACTACTACCTCATACATATACTGTGTACATTGACTCATACGCTGCTTTGCCACTTTGCAAATGTCAATGCTAGAAACCTTTAGTTTATTTTAGTTATACTTTTTATACTCTTTTTTTTATACTAGTATGCAAAAACTCAGGACAATATTATGTTCATTAAATGTTTAATGTTTTAGTTTTAGAGTTGGTGTAAATTTTCATACTCTTATACCACTATGCAAAAAACTCAGGACAGTGTTAGTTTTACTATTTTATGCTTATGTCTATTATTATATGTTTCAGTGTTTCAATGTTTAGATGTTTACTGTTGCACCGAGGGACTGAGAGAAACGCAATTTCGGTCCTGTGTATGTCCTGTACTGTACATATTGCAGATCTGACAATAAAGTTGACTTTGACTTTGACTATATATCTTTTTTTTTTTAAATAACATTTGTTCATTTTTAAAAAACAATACAAAACAATCCCATAAATGATAACATACAATATATATATATATATATATATAAAATGAAAGGTAGCAGAAAGAAGAAACAATCTTATTATATCTGCCCCTTTTTTCAAACAATCAGTTCATACAATAATAAATCTTCCAGTAACAGTACAAAATGAATAACTCTTTCTAATTTTCTAACTAATAAAATACACATTACAGTACTTCATATATATATATATTTAACAATTCAGTTTTGATCATTTTCTTAAATGTAAACAGTGACTTGGCATTTTTAACTGAATTCTCCAAACATCCATAATCCAATTCCCTGGATTGAGGTGGACCGTCCCTTCAAACTAGTTCTGAATTTTGGTTTTACAAATATCTCTTTAACAAAATGTATTTGGATATTTAAAGGCAATGCGCTGAGCCCTATACATAACATGATAAAATATTATAATCTACCAAAACTTCAATAACTTCAGTTGATAAAATAATGTGCTTGATGGATGATGGTAATGCTTTCAATTCTTACAGCTATTTTCTGTAAAACAAAATGTAATTGTTTATGCATTCCCCCAATAAAATAAAATTAAATGCATATAAATAAAATTAAATAATAAATCTAAAAAAAAAGAAAAAGTAGTCCAACTTGTCAAATGCGCGGAAAGTCAAGCAGTATTTGACAAAGGCATTTTAATAAAATCATATTCCTAAAGTGGATAATTTCCCCAAAGTATAACGCGAGATGTCAAGTTTTATCACTAACTTTATTTTTTTGCAAAACTTTATTCACATTACAAACAATTGTCTGCCAGGGGTATATTAACAAGTACAAGTACAGTACAGTAATACTAGTACTGTATACAAGTATAGAAAATAACAATATAATTACAAAAGGATATAAAAGGTAAAAAGTCTAAAAAGATACAATATATTTATTTACAGTTTATATAGATTAACTATTTTTTTTCTTTTCAGGAAGAAAACGAGGATCTTGACGTTGCGTACAAACGCTTCCGGCGGCGGATCGGTCCTGCTGCCAGTACGCCGCTGTCCACCAGAGGGCGGTGTGCTCCAACCTTTGAGCTCGGTTCTGTCTGACAGAGGCTGGAGTTCTCACCGAGAAAACACCAAGAAACGCATGAAGTCCTGCAGAACTGTCAAGGTATTTGGCCTTTATAGATACAGTACAAGACCCTGTTGGCCTGGAAATCACAGCTTGAAACTGATAAAAAAAATGAAACTAAAGGATTAAAATAAATATATAGTTGGCCTGTGTTGTTTTGTTTGTCATCGTAATGTCATCATCCTTTTTTTGTGCACCTTCAGATGTATTTAGATGCAGGCCCCTATTTAATATTTGACAACATAAAGAAATATACCACTTTCTTTATGAAAAGCCAATACTGTATATTCAAAGTCAAAGTTTCTTTGTCATTCGCACCACATGTGGTACATTGTGTACAGTTACACCCAACAAAAGTATAAATTGTAAAGAAAAACAGTAATAAGATCTAAGATATGAAATAAGAAATATGCTAAACTATACTCTAAGAACTGGTAAGATATACGCCGAACAACAGCAGCACGAACATGAGTCTGTGTGAGCAGATGAGGACAAATGAACACAGCAACGGGAAATAAATCAGCAGCATGAGATCAGCAACATGGATAGTCAGCAGCACATAACAATATTGTAGACTGTTGTACAACACGCTGTTGCAAAGTACTTTTTCTGGTTAGTATGATAGAAAAATAATAACAGTGTGATGAGATGTTTTCAAACTTTTCAGCTTCACAATCATAAAAATCACACAAAGATGAATTATTAAACAATTTTAAAACATAAACACAAACTGGTCCATATATTGTTTAACAGCCATGGTGAAGATGTGCAAATAACATTTACGGGTAATTCTAAATGTGTTTTTATGCCTGGAAATCATCTCCTGAGGCCCCACAGAGTCTTAAAACCTACAAGGCTAGACCCAAACTTTGGGACCCCTACAGATAAAGTCTCAAGTAACCACAGCAGTCTTTGAATGAATGCATCACTCGCTACCTTTCATGTCACTGTTTTAAACTAAATCATCCTAAAACTAAAAGGAATGGAGTCCAACCTTGAAATATCCAGTATTCATGATCTCATGGGATATTGCGAGATCAGATGGCCATCAGAGTATGTGTTGAGGACGACTCTCAGCTACAATCACACCAAAATTAAAGCTCAATATCTAGTAAAATTTGTGTTTGCTGATTTAGATTAGCTGCAGCGACCATCTTGAGTTAGGTTGTTTCCAGGAGTTAATCAACTGTATGTCCCGTTGTTACTTTCTGAGAGTTTCATTAAATCCATCCAATGGTTCATGAGTTATTTTGCTAACAGGCAGACAATGAATAGACTTCTGTTTGGCAGGTGACAAATACGTCTCAGTGCTTTGCATGTCTTCAAAACATGTTATAGCATTAACCAGTACACAAATGACTCAGTTATAACTTGTTTTTGACAATTGATTTCTGTATACAGTATAAGTCTACAAACAATTGCATAACTGTTTAATTTTCTTCACAAAGTAAAAAAAACCTCAGTAAATGGTTTAATGTGATATTTTTGTTTTCTCGGACACTGTGTAGCTGAAACGGATGCATCACTGGAGGGATGCTGCAGTCAACAAGTTCTGTCATCACATCCACCACATCAACCCATCAGAACCAGAGGATGTTCTGGCACCACTAAGCTCCACAACCAGGTTTGTTTGAGGGAAAACAGAAACAAGCATTTCAGGCTTTTATAAAATTTAAAATAGTACTTTCTGTTTTTAAAAATATGATAAGACTGTGTCTTTTTGTGTTTCGATTCATACTACTGTAAATACCCTAAAATGATCAAATTCTGCCACAAAATGAGTTAAATATTTTCTAAAAGTTCAAACTAAAGTGATTTCTGTCTCACAGAGAGGTGATTGGGTCTGGAGAGCAGCAGTTCAAGCTGATGGGAGTTCACAACAAACTGGTAAAACATGAATGAATGCATATCGCCCCCACTGCTTCTTAATAACAGTTTTAACTGAAGCGGGACACACCAACGACTTGCAAGATATGTTAATGCTCAGAGAACGTTTTCAGGATGACACTCAGCTACTACCACTTAACAAATGACCTAGAGGAAGATAAAGCTACTTTTGTGTTTGCTAAGGTCACTTAGCTGCAGTGTCCATCTTGAATGATGATGTAGATGTCAATCCATTGATAACTTTTTAAGATACCCATTCAAATCCAACCATTGGTTGATGAGATATTTTACTAACAGGCACACATGCATACATTAGTAAAGTGATACTGCCTGATTTGGTGTCATGAAACCACAGCTTGACCTGTTTCTGTTTGAAAGTACGGTAAGTTCAGGCACACAATGTGACTCATATCAGCCGCAGAGCAGAAAACAGAAGAAAAGGCACATTTATGAACTTTATGATTTTTTAAAAACGAATTCTTACTTTACTAACTTTTATTAGTGGACTGGATAGTTGCAGCTAATCTGCAAAAATGTTTAGTATTTCCCCAACAGTAATCCATGAAAGTGACTTTAAGTTTCTGTAGATGAATGAATACAACATTAAACAACGCAAACGTTGTTTTTATCTTTTTATGCCATTTTCCTGTTGCAGATTCTGATGAGAGAAATAAAGATTTGCAGCCTTTTGCTGTTGTGAATGAAGCCAGTGTGAGTCTGCAGGGGAAGCCACGGATGACTCTGGGAGCACCGTCCCTGCTGAATGACTACTGTAAGAAAGAACATGTTGAACATGAATGTGTTGTTTGTAGAGCTGAGTAATGAAATTGAATGCTGATTTAACATTCTACTTTTAAATGGTGACTGCACTTGTACAATACGTTTCTATCTTATCAAGATACTCACAGCGCTTTACACCACAATCCGTGCCCTCATTTACCCATTAATAAAAACCTGTCACTTTAGAGGACGTGAAGGTTGTTCTAAAAGAGATCAAACCTTCCTCCTGTGTGCTAGATGCTGTCCCCGCATCACTGTTTTTAAAGGTGTCAGATATCATCAGCCCACATGTAGCAAAATTAATTAACATTTCTCTTTCTACAGGGTCAGTTCCATGTCTTTTGAAACAAACTGTTTTAAATCCGATTTTGAAAAAGCCCAATTTGGACCCCACTGAGCTCTGCAACTACAGGCCAATATCAAAATTGCCTTTTCTTGCTAAAATTTTGGAGAAGTTAGTTACTGCACAGTTGAATACTTTCTTGCAAAGTAATAATATTCTGGACAAATTTCAATCTGGTTTTCGCAAAATGCACTCCACTGAAACTGCCTTATTAAAAGTATCCAATGACATTTTGATGGCTGCAGACTCTGGTCAGAGCAGTGTATTGATTTTATTAGATCTTTCTTCAGCTTTTGACACAGTCGACCACAAAATCCTAATACATCGACTGCAACATGAATTAGGATTTTCTGGAACTGTTTTGAAGTGGTTTTCCTCTTATTTGAACAACAGAAAATTTTCAATGTTTGTGAATAACATACAGTCTAAGACCTCTCCGTTAATGTATGGTGTTCCTCAGGGTTCAGTCTTGGGTCCTATTCTGTTCATTATTTACATCACACCCCTTGCAAAGATTATAAATAGCTTCAGAAATGTCTCTTACCATTTCTATGCTGATGACATTCAACTCTACTGCTCCTTCAATGACTCAGAATTACACAAGTTAGATGAATTAGTAAACTGCGTGTCCCAGATTAAGGTGTGGTTAGCCAACAACTGCCTTCAGTTAAATTCTGCCAAGACTGAAACCCTGATCATTGCCCCTGAACAGAAAGTTCCTCGCATCAAACAACATCTCGGTTCTCTGGGCTCCTCTTCTCAGCCGAGCCTCAGAAACCTTGGTGTCCGGTTCGACCAGTCAATGTCTTTGGACAAACATTCAAAGCTTCTGGTCAGAAACTGCTTTTATCACCTGAGGAACATTTCTAAACTGAGGGCAATGTTATCCAAATCTGACCTGGAGATGATTATTCATGTTTTTATCTCTTCTCGTTTAGATTACTGCAATTCCCTTTTTACTTGTTTTAATAAATCTGCTGTCGCTCGTGTCCAGTAGCTGATCGGCTTTGGAGACTTTTAGTGATGTACATGATCAAATCAAGAACATAACCACTGAAAACCAAATAAAACGAAAATTCATGTCAGAAAGGAAGAAATAATAGATACAGTAACCAAGAAAAGAAAAAGAAAAGCTAAAGCATGACATGGCAAAAGAAAGACATGAATAGGAGTACACACGTTATAAAAGGTAATTCTTGAGTGATCTTAGTGTGCTGATTACTAATAAAACACAGATGGTATGGGTGGAGCTGCAAGCAAAACACTTTGAAGTATATCATAAAAGTACAAAAATCTAAATATTTGATCTTAAAAATAAACGGCAAAAATATTAAAACTGATACAAAAAACAACAACAGAAACCAAGCAGGTGGTTCTAAAGCTCTTTTAAAAGCCCCCTTCTCTACTGCCTTTACGACAATAACTGTAGCCCCGCCCACTACAGTAACACCAGAGAAAGTTTGCTGTAATAGTAGGATGGATCTCAGGAGGAGATATGGATGGAGACCTGACATTAACGTTATAGTGTTCAGTCATCATCAACAACTTTTCAGTCAACAATCTTGTTCTGAACGTTGCAAAGACGCAGGAAGTCCTGGACTTTAAGAAACTGAGGACAGACCCACACCCGTCCGTTTACATGACCTCTCTGCAACTGCTAACAAAATGGCCATAATGCAGAGGGTTCAGCAGCAACTTATCTTCCTGAGACATCAAGGTTCATGTTTAATAATCCAGGTGAAAAATCCAACAATGTTCAGTCAGGCCATCAGGACAGTTTCTTTTTTTTGGAGAGAGACAAAACTTCCTGAGGTTCCTCATGGTGGAGAAGCTCTTCTACCATGCTTCCATCAAGATTGGGCAGAGCAGCTTAGTGTGTTATCTTCAGTGCACTGAGGCAGACTGGAAGAGGCTTCAGGGAATGGCGACCACCAAACAGACCATCACTGTGTCTGCCCCCTCTCTGTCTGCCCCCTCTCTGTCTGCCCCCTCTCTAAAGTACATCTGCTCCTCCCAATGTCTCAGCAGAGCCACCAACACTGCCAAGGACCGAACACGTATCCTTGACCAGTTGTCCTCATGCTGACGCTAAAGGTCCGTCAGGACCTGACGACTCAGAGAGTTTCTTTCCCCAAGACATCACAGTCTTGAACACATTCATGCATTGACACACTCATCACAGCCACACTCTGTTTTAACTGCCCCCCCAGCCATTTTAGCCATTTGCAATATTCTGTGTGCAGCTTATTCAGCCTTATCTACTCTATGCATTTAAAATGGGCAGCACGGTGGCACAACTGGTAGAGCTGCTGCCTCTCAGCGAGAAGGTTGCCGGTTCAAATCCCGGTCCGGGGCCTTTCTGGGTGGAGTTTGCATGTTCTCCCCGTGCATGCGTGGGTTTCCTCCGGGTACTCCGGTTTCCTCCCACAGACCAAAAAACATGCTTGTTAGGCTGATTGGTGACTCTAAATTGACCCTAGGTGTGAGTGTGAGAGTGGATGGTTGTTTGGTGTGAGTGAGACAGGTCCCTCTTGTAAATGAGTCCCCGTGACTCAACGAGGCTAGCCTGTATAAATAAAGGTTGAATGAATGAATGAATGAATGAAAAAAAAATACAGGTAGTCCTCGGGTTACGACGGCCTCGACTTATGACATTTCGCGGTTACGAACGCCCTCCCATTGAAAAGCATAGTTCGAGTTACGCGGTTTATGCGCCTTTACACCCAAAAAATATGGTACCGAAACTCAGTGGAAATTTACAGGAGGGAGGGGGAGAGTAGCCAGGAGGGTGTGGGGAAAGTAGCTTGATGCACTCAGTGGAAACTTACAGGAGACCTCATTGTTTGGACAGGCAGACCGGAGCAGAGGAGGTTAGGAGGGAATAATATGCTAACAGACCTTACTGTAAAACTCTGGACCGCTGGACCGCGCGTGGAAAAGTAGGAGACCTTATTGTTTGGAGCGGAGGTTTACGAGGCAGAGAGGCTACAGCTGAGCAACAAGCTAACATACATTGCTGTAAATGCTGTGGACTGCGTGAAGCTGCAGGAAGCTGCAGAGCTCACCAGCTCCCAGTAAGTAATTAACACTTTTTTCCCTTCATTATGGCTCTGAATGTATGTGTTTTTGGATAATGATGTAGGGTAATGTGTTAGGATATGCTAAGTGCTTGGTAAACTACAGTACTGTACGTATGAGGTGCTGTTTGGACGTATTTTCCGACTTACTTCGATTTTTGAGTTATGACGCGACGCAGGAACGGACCTCCGTCGTAACCCGGGGACTACCTGTACATATACATATCAATTTTTATGTGCATATTGTTATGTTACGCTGTGCACTAAGTAAACTGTACAAGCACCTTGGGAGAGGCTCTGCAGTTTATTTCTAATTGTAAAAATGACAACAAAGCTTCATTAATTTATACATAAAAGATCAAGAATCAAAATAAACTACAATGATGATAGATCTTGAGGTTGCCATCTAATTTCTTTGTGTTGATTTTGTGATGAATAATGTTATTCACTGACTTTTTATGTGTATGAATGTTTCTGTTCAGTGCCCTGATGACTTCTGTTGTGACTTGGTGCCATATAAATAAACTGAACTGAATTCACAAGAACCAGCACAAAGGGACTGTCTTTACTTTTAGGCTTTAGCATCACGTCTTCCATCTTCGTCCTTTCAGACTCCAATCTGCTGAACTGCAGCTGCAGTGGAATGATTGCGTTGTTGCTGGGATCCTCTGTTTACCTTTGGAATTCAGAAACTCGCTCTCTAGTGGGACGTTTGGATCCAAGTCCAGATCCAGCTAGACCAAACCGCAGAAGTCTGTCCGTCTCGAGTCTGTGCTGGAGCAGGGACGGACGAGTCCTTTGCATTGGGACCAGACGAGGGGACATCCAGGTTAATTTTTGCAGGTGGTTTGTGAAAGGGGAGGTGTAAGACTGATCTGCGTCAGCACGACACTTATAGAAGTTGCTGTTTCTTTTTGACATTTAGTTGTGGGACGTTGAGTTCAACCAGAGCGTGAGGCGTTTTCAGTCACATGTGTCTGTGGTGACAGCAGTTTCCTGGAAACAGCCATTACTCAGCAGGTACTGACCAGTGAGTTGCAGTTTACAGAAAATCTGTCTTTTTTTTTTGTGTGAGAATGTTCTGTTTTCCTGTTTAGCTTTATTTTATATCTATTTTTTTACTTTCCTGTATGTTTTTGCCATCTAACTACTACAGCTTATTTTGTGGTATTTGGCCATATAAATAAGTCCAGCTGATTCAGGCAATGGGTGCTGTGACTTTAGGTTTATGTAACTTTTATACTTTTCACAACATTTGACTTTATTTACAATTTTTTTTCAAAATAGAAATACATTGAGATCCCATCAAAAACATTCTTCTCCTTGAAATCTGCTTCAGCAAACTTGCTTTATTTTGTTTTCTTATAGTGTACTTTTAGCTTTTAGCTTCT
This sequence comes from Garcialebias charrua, assembly GCA_038048925.1. Lineage (NCBI taxonomy): Eukaryota > Metazoa > Chordata > Actinopteri > Cyprinodontiformes > Rivulidae > Garcialebias > Garcialebias charrua. The sequence goes on along the minus strand of JBBPBX010043057.1, from coordinate 14,646 downwards.
ATTACTTTTAGTTTAACATAGCATTTTGATACTTTTAGCTTGTAGCCTAACATTTTTATACTTTCACCTTTTAGATAGCATTTAAATTTTTTTGGTTTTTATCATATTTGGCTGCTTTTAGTTTTTTTTGTTGCAACATCTAGAATCTAGCCTTTAGTTAGTTTAGCCTTTTTATACTTTCGGCTTTTGGCTATACTTGCTCTTTTAGCTTTTAGTTTCATTCAGCTACTTTTAACTAGTCACTGCTTTAGTCTAGTGTCAAAGGGTTTAGCTTCTAGCTACGGTGTTGCTATTTTTAGGCTTTAGCTAGCCTTTTCCTACTTTTAGCTTTTATTAGGCTGTTTTTAGTTTAACGTAGCATTTTGCTACTTTTAGCTTGTAGCCATTAACATTCTACTTTCACCTTTTAGATGGCATTTTTAAACTTTTGGCTTTTAGCCAATATTTAGCTTATTTTATCTTTTTTTGCAACAGTTAGCATATAGCTACTTTTTGGGAGTTTTATCTAGCCTTTTTCTACTTTTGACTTTTGGCTATACTTGCTATTTTAGCTTCATTTTGCTTCTTTTAACGACTGGTAGTCTTTTGCTGCTTTAGTCTAGCTTCAAAGTTTTTAGATTCTAGCTACTGTGTTGATCTTGTATTGAACGCCTTTTTGATTTTATCTACTGTGTTGCTACTTTTAAGCTTCAGCTAGCCTTTTGCTACTTTTAGCAAGCTTTTTGCTACATTTAGCTTTTAGTTTCATTTTGCTACTTTTAACTAGTCTTTTGCTGCTTTAGTCTAGCGTCAAAGTTTTTAGATTCTAGCTACTGTGTTGCTACTTTTAAGCTTTAGCTATATCCTTTTGCTACTTTTAGCAAGCCTTTTACTACTTTTAGCAAGCCTTTTGCTACATTTAGCTTTTAATTCATTTAGCTACTTTTAACTAGTCTTTTGCTGCTTTAGTCTAGCTTCAACGTTTTTAGATTCTAGCTACTTTTAAGCTTTAGCTAGCCTTTTGCTACTTTTAGAAAGCTTTTTGCTACAATGAGCTTTTAGCAAAAATGCCGACTGTTATTGAACAGTCTCCACATTCTGACAGTGGCTGCGCTCTCGGACACATCCATCACCTCGACCCTCGGGCTCCTGCAGCTGTGGTCGGCTCGGCCCTGCAGAACGGGAGCGTCTGCAGTCTGCAATGGTCACCAGGAAACAAATGGCTGGCCAGCGGCTCCACAGAGGGGCTTCTTCACATTTGGGACGAAGACACTGCAGGGGTCAAAAGGTCACAGCAACCTGTTAGAACTATGAAACAGCCCAGCGCTGTAATGGTGTGGTCACACCGAGCAGCGTTTTTACCTCCAAAGCTTCCAGCCTCCATGTAAAGTCAATGGTGGACGCACTGAGGCACCTCCTGGCGTCTGGCGTCAGGTCGCGTGCGTGTTGAGCGTGCTGAGTAGCGTTTTTTCGTGCACGTGAACCGGCTTCCACCTCCAAACCGAGCATTCAACATGTTGAAGATTTCGCGGTTCAAACTTTCAAACGCCGCTCAACTCCACCTGATTGGTTGGTGTGTCAACCAATCAGGGAGAGTCGGGGGGCAGTGGGAGAGTCCCTATGTGACGCGGAAACGAGGGTGCGCGCGCACTATGTGACGTATTGTTTGTCGGAAAAAAAAGAAAAGACTCGCGAGCTCGTGGACTATGGAAGAGAAACTCATTGTAGCTGTGTGTTCGCGACAATTCCTTCACGACCAGTCAAGTCTGCTCGACAGAGACGGAAATAAAAGGCTCCTCGCCTGGCGGAGTGCACTCTGTATACCGGTAAGCTCCTCCCACACCCCGTCGCCACAGCAACGAAGCCGCCGCAACACTACAGTTTGGACAACACTGGGTAGCGCGTCCACTTCCATGCGTGAGGAGCGTTTTCGGAGGTAAAAACGCTGCTCGGTGTGACCACACCATTAAGGTGACCAAATCTTAAAATTACAACTGTAAACATCTGCACACAAAATTATCTAAATTAGAATGGTATATAAAAGACAAAATGTCTTGA
>JBBPBX010043057.1:0-12393 GCA_038048925.1 Garcialebias charrua | reverse complement strand
ATGAACACTCAGGGGAAATTTAAAGTGTTTATTTACAACAAAATTAAAACAAAACAAAGGCTGGCAAGGCAGCAAAAATTATTAAACTAAACTAAACTGGATTAAACTAAACTGAACTAAACTGAACTAAACTGAAGAGGTACTTACTAAACACTCAGGGACACACGGAGGGAGAGCAGAACACAACACCTTGGGAGGACAAACCCGAGACAATGACAAGACTGAGAGGAGCTGAATTTATACACAGACACACTGATTACACATGACATCCAGCTGTGATGATAACAACTAGACACAGGTGAGACAGGGAGCAGAACACAACACCTTGGGAGGACAAACCCGAGACAATGACAAGACTGAGAGGAGCTGAATTTATACACAGACACACTGATTACACATGACATCCAGCTGTGATGATTACAACTAGACACAGGTGAGACAGGGGCAGAAACACAGAGCTGAACTAAACACAAGCAGACAGAACACAATAAGCTGAATTAAAACATGAAGACTATATTAAACACAAAGACTGAAACAAAACAGAAAGCTGAATTAAGCACAAACAGACAGAACACAGGAAGCTGAAGTAAACAAACATGAAGACTAGATTAAGCACAAAAGACTGAACAAAACAGAAAACAGAATTAAGCTCAAACAGACAGAACACAGAAACCAGACAACTAGGAGACACAGGGCTGGATTAAACATAAACAGACAGACCATGACAATTTTTACTTCATGCACAGATAGACGACAGGCTTGCTGGTTTGTAGAACTGCACATGTTCAGTTTTGTGACTCGATGTCTAATCTGAACTTGTGCAGAGATGAGTAGAAAGAAACTGCTGCTCAAAGGTGTAAAAAATAAATGGTTTGCTGACAGAGCATTGATCACACGCTTGTGTTTTTGCTGTGTCCGTCTCCAGGCTTTGGGATGGTGTCCATGGCAGAGACAGGTGATCGCTACAGGAGGGGGATGGAAAGATGGCATGATTAGAATCTGGGACACGCAGTCGGAGTCGTGTGTGACTCATGTTAACACAAATTCACAGGTGCTTATGCCTCATAACCTATAAGGTTTTTATTGTGTCAAATGCTGCTTTATTTACTCATGAGTCCATTTGCAGATCTGTTCTCTTCAGTGGGCTAAAAGGAAGAAAGCTCTTGTCACAGGTCACGGTCTTCCTCATCATCAAATCACCGTGTGGAGCTGGGAGTTCCCTTCTCTCCACCAAATCTACCAACTCTCAGGTGAAGAAACCCAAAAAATACATTAGATGTACTGCTTCTGCAGGAAAACCTATTTTTTAAACACATCCTCGTAGGAATAAGGGTAATTAATTTGTCGAGCAATAATAAAATGTCACATCAGTTGACAGAGTTCAGTTTTTGTGACAGTTTGACTCATTCATACTCTGGGCCTTCAGTGAAAATGAAACTACGAACGAGTTGGAGCCTAACTTTGTCAGAATGTCACAGTTTACTGAGGTTATTTAAATTTCTGGGGCAAAGAATGGCTTGCCTGTCATAAATAATTTACAAAAGACAGCTGTGACTTTTGGTAGTTAGTTTTTAAAATTTTGAACTTGATTCTCTTGAGGAAATATTCAGGCAATAGCCGTGTTTCCATCAAGGTTTCTAGATGCGCATTTTGAAGTATCGCATCAGAAAAGCTGAATGGAAATGACAAGATGTGAATTAACTTCCTCAAATTCTTAAAAAAGTTGATACGCTCGCTTGAGGTGGTTTTTGGGTTCTTCGAAACAGAGCTGATGCGCAAAACGACAGATGGAAACAGATTTGCCGACTCGGTTCTGCCGTAGTGAACATTCACGTCACGTGACTTCGTCTCCGGACAACATGTAACATCGCTAAAACTAGTTGGCATGACAGAATAAATACAACTTGCCCGATAGCAACACATACCTGAAATATTCTCTCCATTTTGCCGAGATGTGTGGTCGGGTCCTGTTTTCAACCGCTACTTCCTGTTTACTGTAGACATGCGTAACGCTGACGTCTGACGTAATGACGCTGACGTCTGACGTAATGCCGCTTTGCGTGGCCTGGTAGATGCGCTTCAAGCCAGTTGATGGAAACACTTCTGCTTCGCATTAATTTTTATTTACATTTTTGCGAATTTTCAAAAATTCACTCAAAATTCGTATTGAAAATAGATGGAAACACGGTTAATGTTAATGCAAGGGCTTATAAAAACAATAAAGTAAAAGAACAAACACGTTGCTCAAAAATAAGCTGTTGCATTGTGTATTTTATGTGATGAACCAACACAAAGTGGTGTATACCGTAATTGTGAAATAGAAGAAAAACCGCTGTGCTACCAGAGCTGGCCATCTAGCGGCTGCAAATAGTAGCGTTCAGTATTTTCCATGTCAGAATGAATGAAAGTGTCAGATGTCAGTCAAAAATTGGATTATAAATATGGGGAGTCGGTTCGGGGAAGCTGCAGGACTTGCATATTTATGCATAAAGGTGTGACTTATATGCCAGAAAATATGGTAATTGCCATGACCATAGTTTGATGAACTTTTCAGGGATGTTTTTCTCCACATGAAGAAGACGTATTAACTTAAAAAAAATATTAGGCTGCAGTGGCCCATCACAATTAGTGATGGATGCAGACAAACAAAACAGATCTTGTTATGGATAAAGAGCATTTAGATGTTAAAGGGTACAAAAGTTCAGAACAATGATACGTTCAATTACTGAAAATGTAGTTGAACAAATGATGTTTTTATGTTGCTGCAAAAAACAAAATAAATATTTTACACTCAGCTGATGGTTGAAATGTTTTCACTCAAACTCCATGTTTGGAGGAGTGGTGGCGCAGTGGTTAGAGAAGGTGGGCCTGTGATCAGAAGATCGCCGGGTCAAGCCCCGGTACAGACAACATCAAAAAATGTAAGTGGAAAAAGGTGAAACACCCACACCTGCCTCCACCCTCATTTGTCCCACTCTGGGCCCCTGAGCAAGGCCCTTAACCCCCACCATCTGCTCCCTAAACAGGTCGCTCTTGAAAATGAGTTATCGTGGCTCAACGAGACTACCTGGATAAATAAAGGGTAAATTAATTTTTTTTTTGCTTTTTACTCCATGTTCTATGTTTTCATGTTTTAAAGTTGTTCACCTATCCTGTGCAAAAGCTTGTTTTGATCAGGAGATCAAAAATATAAACTAATGAGACATTAGTTTATATTTCTGGTTAAAATAAAAACTGTCACGTGTTTGTTTTGTAATGATTTCAAGGAGCTGAACACTGTTTTTGTCTTTTTTAGGTCATTCTCAGCGAGTCCTGGACTTGGCCATAAACCCTGACAACACTCATATTTTCTCTGCTGGAGCGGACCGCACTTTTGTGTGTGGGATCTGTAGTTTCATCTGGCAGGTGACATTAAAAGTGTTTGCAGGATGACTTTAAAACACTTCTCATTTAGTCAGACTTGTGGGAAACATGCTTTCACACCCAGCTGGGTTTCATGCACATCATACAACTAACCACAACTCTGAGCTTGCTCATCCTCTGCATGCACATTTGTCTGCATTATTTAAAGTTTTTAATTAAATTTTTTTTAAAAACTGTAATGAAACCATAAATACTGGATCAACATTTAGAGTTTATCGTTACTTACAAAACACTGATGTTCTTCCAGCATATTTAACCTCATTCAATAAACAGTAAAGTTATCTACATTCAGTGTGAAGTTTACTGTGTTATTTCTATTACCTGTTTGGTTTCATTTAAATGTACAACATTTTAGTCAATGCTAGTTTTTTCTGAGAAATGAATTGGACTTGACTTTTGTTGATACATGTGATTTTATGCAGTTAAATTCAATTCATTTTATTTATGTAGCTCGAAGTCGAAACAGAAATTGTCACAGGGCACTGTACAAAAACATTCACAAACATGATAAAAGTATATTGGTTAAAGTTATCTACCTAAGGAAGCAGCATATTGTGTTGAATCTTCACCTCATTGCAGTCTTCCATCCTGAGCAAGCACAAAGGCAACAGTGGAAAGGAAAAAATCCTTTTAATAGGATGAAACCTCCAGCAGAACCAGGCAGGACAAGTGGCCATCTGCTTCGACTGGCTGGATTTGAGAGAACAGGAAGTAGAAACAGAGAAACACAGAATGACATGTCCAGGTGCATTTTTTGTTGGACAAAATACAAAAAACACATTCAGATAAAAATAATTACAAATACAAACTGGTAGCAAATAAAGACAACTGCAGAGTGAGGAAATGTGGTCAGTTTGTTCTCCACTATGCCTATAGCAGGATAACTAAGGGATAGCTCAGGAAACCCAAGCTGGCTCTAACTATAGGATTCATAAAAAAGGAAAGTCTTAAGTCCAGTCTTAAAACTGGACAATGTGTCAGCCTCACAGACAGAAACTGGAAGTTGGTTCCACAAGAGAGGAGCCTGATAACTGAAAGATCTTCCTCCCATTCTGCTTTTGGAAACTAAGAACCACAAGTAAGCCTGCAGTCTGAGAGCCAAGTGCTCTGTTAGGAAAGTATGGAACAAAAATATTTATAATATAAAATGGGGTTAGGTTGTTCAGAGCTTTATACATTAGAAGTACTTTGTAAGATTTTGATTTACATTCTGAATTTGACAGGGAGTCAGTGGAGAGAAGCTAAAACTGGAGTTATGATCTCTCCTACCAATTCTCAATAAAACTCTGGTAGCAGCAGTTTGGATCAGTTGAAGAGGCCATGAGAACATCATTAGTAACTTTCTCCAGTTCTGTCTCCATCTTATGATGTGCACTAAACCCTGACTGAAACAGATTATTGGGACCCTGTGTACATAATCTCATTTCACCACATGTACCACATGCGGTGCAAATGACAATAAAGATTCTCTGACTCTGACTCTCTCTGATTATTTCTGTTCGGACAATCACACAGTTGATTGGTAAGTATTTTCTCACAGATTTTTTTTAGATGAACGTTACGAAGATGTGTGTGTGTTGGACTTGTGCTCGGTGAGAGGTCTGTTGGTCGCTGTAAGGTTTATTCTTATAATGTACAATAAACCTGCCTAAAACTTGCACATTCGTTTCAGAGCTTCCCTTCAACTTTTGAACCGCAACAATTTGGTGACCCCGTCGTTGAGGAGTGTGAGGTTTCGCCTGAAACGGAAGCCGATTGGGGGCTTCCCCCACGAGTGGCGGAACGAGCGTGCAGCCAACTCTGGCGCCTTCTTCATTCAGGTGAGCAGATCTTCCGTTTATAACTAAATGTCTGCTATTGAAAACGCTAAATTTACCTTGGCTGTATGTCTGTTCTGTCTACGGGTGGGCAAAAATTACACCGTAGTGTAGCTACGGTTTTTTGGGTTAGCGTTAACAGTTAAATAACGTGAACCATTGTTGGTATTTCATTTGAATGTGCATTTTTTTTGCTGTTTTCGTACATATAAGTAAAGTATAAAGCACATAGTCCACACACACAAAGGGTGAGAGTATGAGTGCCTAAGTTTGCGTTTTTCCCCATCTATGAGCTCCGGCCTGTTGGCTGAGAGACTTTTTTTTATTTGTTTATTTTATGGGCTCCGGGAGCTGTGGGGCTGAGGTCAGAGGTGAACTCCGGGATTTAATCGCCGTAGAGTCGCACTGGCTTTCATCCAGCACACGGCTTGCCGTACAGAGTGGTTTGGGCCGCTCCGGGTTCACAAGAGTTGCCGAGAAGGTGATTTAGTTCACAATCCGGGACCAGTGATCGCCGTTAGAGTCAAATCTTTTCTTCCCCTTCCCAGTTGAAGTTGATTGCCGTATTTTCCGGTGTATAGGTCGCAAATTTTTTATTTTTTCATTTATTATTTTTTTTTTACTTTCTTTTCTTTATTCGTTTTTTTTCCTTTATTTATTTTCTGTTTCATTTAGAGACTTGTGACCTGTACTCCGGTAATAGCTGTAAACACGCAAACTAAGGCAACAGGGAAAGATATTTTATTTTATATATTGTTTCAGTGGGTGTATTTGCTGGCAGTAGGTCAAATTGTGAAGTCTACAGGGACTACCACTGCTGTGCTCTGGGGTGGCATTTTTATTGGGTGTTTTAGGGGGGTGATTTAAAACAGGCAGTTTCTTGGTTGGCTACTGCAGCTGTCCATGGTCCTGGCTGGAGGTTTGCTCACTTCACCCTTGTAAAACACGTGTATAACATTATTATAATGTCTGACATACCTATACAAACTTGGAAGAATTGTGCCTCTGGCACATTAGGATCTGTTTTGCATGAGTTATGGGTTTCATGGAGTCGGAAGGTAGCTGTCAAGAATGTTCTTGATGAGAAAAGACGTTTAGTTTCTTGGGTGAATAACATGTGTCGGTCAGGAATGTTTCCTGGTGTGGATGATTCGTGTCCGTCTGCTGTTGGACTGAATAAGCTTCTTGTGCAATCAGAGAGAGCTTTGAGGTTGGCGTTGGATGAGAAGGAAAAATGCTCTGTTCTAGTGCGTAGAAAGAAATATAAGGACTGGCAGAAGGCGGACGCCTTTCATAGGGACTGCTTATTGTTTGTGGATGAAATGTGCAAAATCCTAGGTAGGCAGAAACCTGCTCTGAGAAGTGCTCACAAAGCAGTTTCACAGAAACAAGTTGTTGGCTTGCAAACAGATTTATGGCTGTCTGCAGATAACACTTTGGTGCCTGGTACTGCAGAACTCCCTATTAAAGCCGGCGCGGCCCTCGTAACAGGAACAGAGACATGCCTTGAAACTGAACAGCCTTGTGCTCCCCCTCCGCATCCTCTTTGCCCCGCTCCCCCTCCTCCTCCTCGTCCTCCCCCGTATGCACCTGTGGGATTAAATCCACACAACCAAATGCCATTGACGGAGCTCTCATCCATAAATCTGGCTGAGCTCTCACTTGGTTCTGAACACACTAGATCCAGCTCAGACTTGCTTCTCGTTACAGGGGGTATTTTACAGACAAAATCAGCAGAAAATAGGAATATGGTACAAGACCATGTGCAAACATTGATGGATGGTATTCACACCACTCCTGGCTCTGTGGGTGAACAAAGGGGAGGTGATGTGTTCCGTCCACCGTCCTCTGATGCTTCTTTCAGCGTGACATCTTTGGGGGCTTCATATGACTCCGTGCCACTGACCTGTCCTGGTCCAACTGCTTGTCCTGACCTCAGGCCTCCTGCCACAACTTTTGATAAGGTCACTGGCTGGCAGCGAGGAAATTCAGGTCGATTAAATAGAATTGCTGATAATGTTCACACATGCCTTGACGCAGCGCCTCCTGCTCAATTCATGTTACCTCTCGTTTCTTCCACCACAGCTGAGGGAGTCCGCAAACAGACTTACACGCCTTTTAGTTTGCAGGATACTGAGTTGATCCGTCAGCGTTTGCCTGATATCCAGAAAGGTCAGTGAGAGGCCCCCCTGTGCACACGTTCCAGTGTCACTTGAACTAAAGTGACAGGTGGGAACGCGTAATACAGCTTTGATGCTGGCCAATCGTGCGCTAATGCGTCGAGCACAAGGGGTGCGCATTCATCCCATGTTGAATGGAACATGGCAAGATGGGCGTTGTCCCTACATGCGAAGAGATCTGCATCTGCTTTCCCATATCGTGCCCATAACTGGTTCATGATACGTGGATGAAGACGCCATTCTGCTGTGAGGGGCACTCCTCTTGAGAGAGTGTCTGCCCTGTAGTTCATTTCCCCCGGTAGGTATGTTGCTTTGAGTGACAGTACTCATGAGCTGCACCATTTNTTAAGATTAACATTTTAAAACAAGTATTTGTTCGATAAAAATTATTGCAAATATGTGTCTGAGCTGAACTTTTCCTTAATAAATGAACGTAATTGTGAAATGAGCAGGAAATTTGTTTTGCCAGCCACCGGTTCTGTCTGATGAAACCAAAAGGAGCACTCGCAGCACCGGAAATGCAGCGGCAAACAGATCCGCATGAATTGGTACGGTGTTTATATTTTAGCAGGCTAAAGACCTCAAAAATATATTTATTAGCTGACTTTTTTAATGACTGAACGTAATTGTGAAATGAAAAGGATTTTAAAATTTGTTTCACCAGCTACCGGTTATGTCTGATGAAAACAAAACGAGCACGCGCAGCACCGGAAATGCAGCGGCGAACAGACCCGCATGAATTGGTACAATTTTTATATTTTAGCAGGCTAAAGACCTCAAAAATACATTTGTTAGCTGCCATTTTTGTAAGACTGTGTTGTGTGGATTTAATCCCACAGGTGCATACGGGGGAGGACGAGGAGGAGGAGGGGGAGCGGGGCAAAGAGGATGCGGAGGGGGAGCACAAGGCTGTTCAGTTTCAAGGCATGTCTCTGTTCCTGTTACGAGGGCCGCGCCGGCTTTAATAGGGAGTTCTGCAGTACCAGGCACCAAAGTGTTATCTGCAGACAGCCATAAATCTGTTTGCAAGCCAACAACTTGTTTCTGTGAAACTGCTTTGTGAGCACTTCTCAGAGCAGGTTTCTGCCTACCTAGGATTTTGCACATTTCATCCACAAACAATAAGCAGTCCCTATGAAAGGCGTCCGCCTTCTGCCAGTCCTTATATTTCTTTCTACGCACTAGAACAGAGCATTTTTCCTTCTCATCCAACGCCAACCTCAAAGCTCTCTCTGATTGCACAAGAAGCTTATTCAGTCCAACAGCAGACGGACACGAATCATCCACACCAGGAAACATTCCTGACCGACACATGTTATTCACCCAAGAAACTAAACGTCTTTTCTCATCAAGAACATTCTTGACAGCTACCTTCCGACTCCATGAAACCCATAACTCATGCAAAACAGATCCTAATGTGCCAGAGGCACAATTCTTCCAAGTTTGTATAGGTATTTCAGACATTATAATAATGTTATACACGTGTTTTACAAGGGTGAAGTGAGCAAACCTCCAGCCAGGACCATGGACAGCTGCAGTAGCCAACCAAGAAACTGCCTGTTTTAAATCACCCCCCTAAAACACCCAATAAAAATGCCACCCCAGAGCACAGCAGTGGTAGTCCCTGTAGACTTCACAATTTGACCTACTGCCAGCAAATACACCCACTGAAACAATATATAAAATAAAATATCTTTCCCTGTTGCCTTAGTTTGCGTGTTTACAGCTATTACCGGAGTACAGGTCACAAGTCTCTAAATGAAACAGAAAATAAATAAAGGAAAAAAAACGAATAAAGAAAAGAAAGTAAAAAAAAAATAATAAATGAAAAAATAAAAAATTTGCGACCTATACACCGGAAAATACGGCAATCAACTTCAACTGGGAAGGGGAAGAAAAGATTTGACTCTAACGGCGATCACTGGTCCCGGATTGTGAACTAAATCACCTTCTCGGCAACTCTTGTGAACCCGGAGCGGCCCAAACCACTCTGTACGGCAAGCCGTGTGCTGGATGAAAGCCAGTGCGACTCTACGGCGATTAAATCCCGGAGTTCACCTCTGACCTCAGCCCCACAGCTCCCGGAGCCCATAAAATAAACAAATAAAAAAAAGTCTCTCAGCCAACAGGCCGGAGCTCATAGATGGGGAAAAACGCAAACTTAGGCACTCATACTCTCACCCTTTGTGTGTGTGGACTATGTGCTTTATACTTTACTTATATGTACGAAAACAGCAAAAAAAATGCACATTCAAATGAAATACCAACAATGGTTCACGTTATTTAACTGTTAACGCTAACCCAAAAAACCGTAGCTACACTACGGTGTAATTTTTGCCCACCCGTAGACAGAACAGACATACAGCCAAGGTAAATTTAGCGTTTTCAATAGCAGACATTTAGTTATAAACGGAAGATCTGCTCACCTGAATGAAGAAGGCGCCAGAGTTGGCTGCACGCTCGTTCCGCCACTCGTGGGGGAAGCCCCCAATCGGCTTCCGTTTCAGGCGAAACCTCACACTCCTCAACGACGGGGTCACCAAATTGTTGCGGTTCAAAAGTTGAAGGGAAGCTCTGAAACGAATGTGCAAGTTTTAGGCAGGTTTATTGTACATTATAAGAATAAACCTTACAGCGACCAACAGACCTCTCACCGAGCACAAGTCCACACACACACATCTTCGAAGGCGGACCACGGTTTTATACCTCTAGATGACGTCATCGCCTCGTGGGACCAATCCTGGAACCGAACCGCCTTGGAACCGCCCTAGAACTTCCCCTACTCTGTGAGTGATCCGCCTCTCAGCCAACAAGCTACCAGCTCTGTATGTCAATCATCCAGTGTTGTGTCTGTTGTATTATGCAGGCGTGTAACTGAAAAACTCTTCCCTATTGGAAATAAAACCCGTAAATAAAGGTTCCATCTTGAATATATTTTCACATTATATGGTGGAATTAAGTGAACATAAATCATAACGCATAATATGTGTGCTTCAGGTGTAATACTGATATACATATATTTCACAGCAGACAAAGAAGTGATTTAAAGATGAACATGTACCAATGGAAGAGTCTGCGTGAGGTTAATGATGTCCAGTTAACCAGTGAATACAGGGTGCTGGTGGGTACGATAATCACAGCCAGTTATGAATCTTAGTGCACCAAGATAGACAGCATCAAACATCTGCAGGGTGCTTGTAGGAGCATTCATGTAGAGAATGTCACCGTAGTCAATGGAGGGAAGGAAAGTCATAGATACAAGGCGTTTCCTAGCATTCAGAGTTAGACATGATCTGTTTCTGAAAAAGAATCCCAATTTAACTTTCAGTTTCTTTTCCACGAGTTTAAAAGAGAGATGCGAATCGACCAGGATACCCAAATATTTATAGGAATCAACAAACTCAATAGGGACACCATTTGAGGATAAAATCAGAGGAAGAACTGCTGGGACCGACTTCCTATTTGAAAAAAGCATCCCTTTGGTTTTATCAGCATTTAGGACAAGTTTGAGATGGAACAAATCTGACTGGATGATGTCAAAAGCGGATTGCAAAAGCTGGAAAGCCTTAGCAACTGTTTTAGCTCGACAATAAACAACTGTGTCATCAGCATAGAAATGTAAGGATGCATCAGGGATGCTCTGACCAACATTACCTATGTAGTTTGTAAATAGGGTTGGTCCTAAGACTGAGCCTAGTGGTACACAATTTTTAACTGTTAAATAACTGGAAGAAGTACCGTTATGTTGAACACATTGCTTCTGATTAGAAAGATAATTAGAAAACCAACCAAAGGTGTGATCTGAGAAACTGACTTCTGAGAGCTTATGACACAAGATGTTATGATCCACAGTGTCAAAAGCTTTAGACAGGTCTAAGAAAAGTGCAGCACAATAATCCTTGGCATCCAATACAGTACTTCAACAACATCATTAAGAACCTTCAGTGAAGCAGTTGTTTTGCTGTGTTGTTTCCTGAAACCAGATTGATGGAGAGGTAAGATGTTAAATGAGTCCAGATAATTTTTGATTTGAGAGTTTATCAGTTTTTCTAGAACCTTGGCTAAAATGCAGAGTTTAGAGATCGGTCGATAGTTGTTCAGTGAGGTGGGGTCACCTCCCTTCAGCAAAGGAAGAACAAAGGCTGTTTTCCAAGCATCCATAATGGAGTTTTGGCTTATGGACAGATTAAAGATGTGGGTCACAGGGACTGTGATGGTATGAGCAGCCAGCCTGAAGAAATAAGGTGGAAGTTCATCTGGACCTGCAGATTTTTTAGGATCAAGACCTTTTAACAGTTTATTTACCTCACTGACTTAACTAGCTGGTCTGGTTGATGAAATAAGACAACTGAGAGAACTGATAATTAGCAAAGACAATAAAATAGCTGAACTGGAACGTAAATTAGATGACTTAGAACAATACACTAAGTGAGACAACTTGGTGATCACAGGATTTGATGTTAAGTGCCGGACATGGAAAGAAGCTGTTACCGGTCGTAACACAATAGAGAATGCACGGCAGGAAGAACTACAGACTTTGGAGGAGCAAGTAGTTACTTTTTTACAGGGCAAGAACATTGACATAAAACATGAGGGCATTTCAATCTGTCACACCCTGCCCAGTAAATCAGAAAAATTCAAACGGTCAGTAGTCGTCAGGTTCATTAGTAGGAAGTCGAGAAACAAGGTTATGATGCAAGCAAAAAAACTACAGGGAACAAACGTTTACATAAATGAACATCTAACAAAAAGAAATGGAAATATTGCACGTGAGGCAAGGTTGTTAAAAAAACAGAAAAAAATAGCATCAACATGGACAAGAAATGGAAAATGCTGGTGAAGATTCTCAGTCGTCCAGGACATGATAAAATCAAAAAGGCGTTCAATACAAGATCAACTGGACTTTATTTGTTGCAGAAAACGTTTCGACTCCTATCCAGGAGGCTTTTTCAATTCAATACACTGAAAACAAA